>AWOL01S0085105.1:0-14263 GCA_000715115.1 Nicotiana otophora
TATAAGAGGAGAATAAATATCATGTGATTCTATACACACTTTAAATTTATATGATAAAATTAAAAAAAAAAAAATAATACTCGAAAATATTATTAATAAATTTAAATATGAAAATAATTACGAGAAAGTCTCAACTTAAATTTCAAGAGTAATACAAAACTATATTTATTGTATGTTATTAAACTGGTAATTTACTAAAAATTATGTGAAAGTTTAATAATATTAAATAATGGATAATAAAATTAGATAAGCAAGGAACAAAAAAAAAAGAAATAAAATATAAATTTATGAGAAAATATAAAAATATAAGACATATAATGAGAAAAGTCGTACATATACACATAACTAAATCATAATAAGCAAATAGCCATAAAGGAAAAATCCTAAAAAACAAAGAATTTCAAGCAACAATCAACAACAACAATCAAATCCAGTGAATTTCAAGCAACAATCGACAACAATAATCAAATCCAGTAAATTTCAAGCAACAATCAACAACAATAATCAAGCGATAGCGTAAAAGTATATATACTAATTAAATTTCTCATATACGAAATTTTAGTTAATAAATAAAACTCATAACTCCAAAATAAAAAATATAAACATATAAATATACTATTAGGATATTTATACGTAAGATAAGCATATTATATATATAACACAACCAAATAATTATTATAAATATTGGTAATTGTTTTACAGAAATAATAAAAGGATTATCTCTTTATACTTTTGATGAATTTATAATTATAATTTACTAAGAAAATACCATTATTTAAATTTTCAGTAAAATATAAAATGAAAAACTAATCAAATATTATAGTAGAAAAGAATGTACGAAGAGAGGGAGGAAAGAGATAATTTTATGATATTTATAATTTAATTTAATTAAAAAATAAAACATAAGTAAATAACACTCAAAACAAATTATTGATAAATTTAGACAATTGGAGAATTTTGAACAGTATAACATAATTTTAAAAAAATAAAAATATTCCCAGAGTAAGAAAATATATATCTATGTTATATTAAAAGAGAAGTAGTATCAAAATATTAAGCCAATTGACAAGTTAATAAAAAGTCACATTAGTAAATATAAAGTATTAAGTACTTGCTAATTTAATAAAGAATAAATAAAGAACAAATAATTTATTTGATTATTATATGAGGATTATCCTTAGATTTTGTAATATTTCTACATACCACATTAAAAAAAAATAATAACTAATATTTATTAAAATAACATGATATATTAGATCATATTTTTATAACATTAATATTCTGTCAATATATTCGTGCAACGCGTGGGTTCTAACACTAGTTGATGATAAAACGAAGAAAAGGATCAAATGTAACCTGAGCGAAAGGGTCTAAATTTTTCCCCTCTAGTTGTTGGTGTTGGAAAAAGGGGAGGTGATAAAATGATGAATTTTAATTTATTAGGTCTTAGAACGGGAGATGTCGAGTTTTAAAACTGAATGATGTGTTATAAATATATTATGGATGTTCATTTATTACTCTGTTGTAAATAAGCTTCCTGAAGAAGCTTATCCATATGGGACTCCGTCGTAAATATGTTTATCTATTTAGTACTCTATTGGAAATAAGCCTCCTGAAGAGGCTTATCCTTTTGGTACTTCATTATGGATAAATATTACCTCTGGTAGAAGATTATCTATATCTGGTGCAGTAACAGCTTACACAACATCTTAGAGTAGCAGCTTACAAGCAACTTACACATCAACTTACAAGCAGCTTGCAGTAGCAGCTTACAAGTAGCTTACACAGCAGCTTACAGTAGCAGCTTACACAACAGCTTCCTTTCTACTATAAATAGAGGAGAATTCAGTTCATTATGTACATGAGTCTGAAATTGAATAATATATCAATCTTTCTCTATACTTGTCTTCGATTTATTTACTTTACAGTTTTTATTTTATAACACGTTATGAGCACGAGACTCTGCTATTTTGAGCACTTACTTCGAATTTAATTTCTATTTCAGTGTTCATCTCCGATGTAAGGCGATACTCTTATGCCTGTGGTTAGATCTTGTTCATTCTGAGTAACATAAGGCAAATTATATCCTTGAGAATATGTGTTAGTTTTTCTAACATTTGGGGGATGGAATAAACAACTGAAAAATATGTTATATGAATCGAATTATCATTAATATGATCATCACTTAGAAGATAATTCAAGTCAAATGCCAGAAGCATTTGCTAATCCAAAATTAAATATCATATTTCAGATGCAAATGCTCCTATTAAAATTAAAGTCCTTGAAGGATAAAGTTTACTGCACGCATGAAGCGTAGTAAACTGATCTGTTCCAAAGGTAACAATCCTTGAAAAATGATAGGAGCAAATGATCATAATGAGGAGGAAATGAGCTCTATAAGAGCCCACGACATAATATTTCATGAAACTCCAGAAGAAATTCAGGTATCTGGAAATAAAGAAAGTGATGAGATCTTAACAAGTTATGTCGCTTAGGAACCGATACAAAATGATCATCGACGATATATTTGATGCAATATAGTTCACAATATTGTAAAAGATTGTGAGGATCAGACCTGTAGTCCAGACACCTGAAGATGTCGTGCCATCTAAATACAAGTCATAACCTATATGACTCATTTGATTAAGTCTACATGAAGATCTCTAAAGGATTTAAAATGTCTGAAGCATATAGTTTAAAGTATAGTGAAATGTACTCAATCAGATTACAAATAATCTTTGTACGGTTTAAAGCAATCTGGGCGCATGTGATATAATCGCCTTAGTGCATTTTTGCTGAAAGAAGGTTACATAAATGATGTTATTTGTCCATGTATTTTTATAAAGAAAATGGCATCAGAATTTATTATACTTGTTGTTTATGTTGATGACATAAATCTTGTTGGAACTCTAAAGAGCTACAAAAGGCAATTGAATATCTTAAGAAATAATTTAAGATGAAAGATCTTGGAAAAATAAAATTTTATCTTGGTCTGCAAATTGAATATTTAGCAGACGAGATCTTTATCCATCGAATTGCCTATATAGAAAGGGTCTTTAAATGCTTTTACATGGACAAAGCGCACCTATTAAGTACACCAATGGGTGTTCGATAACTTGAAGTGAATAAGGATCCGTTCTGATCTCCAGAAGAGGATGCAGAACTCCTTGGTTATGAAATACTCTATCTCAGTACAATTGGTGCACTTATGTATCTTGCTAATGCTAACAAAGGTGGTACAGATCGTATTGGTTATGCATGATACAGGTTATTTATCTGATCCACATAAAGCTCGATCTCAAATCGGGTATGTGTTTATATGTAGAGGTATTGTCATATCATGGCGCTTCACAAAGCAATCTATTGTTGCTGCTTCTTCAAATCATGCTGAGATAATAGCTATTCATGAAGCAAGTAGGGAATGCGTATGGTTGAGATCAATGATTCATTTTATTCGAGTGTGGGTTGGAATGTGATAAAAAAACTCACAATATTATACGAAAATAATACTGCATGCATAGCCCAATTAAAGGGAGGATTCATAAAAAGGAGATCGAACGAAACACATTTTACCAAAGTTATTCTTCACACACGATCTCAAGAAGAATTGTAATATCGTTGTGCAACAAATCCGTTCAAGTGACAATCTAGTAGATTTATTCACTAAATCTTTACCAACTTCAACTTTTGAGAAGATGGTATACAAGATTGGAATGCAGAGACTCAAATATTTGTAACAAAGTTTTCATCAGGGGGAGTGAAATACACGTTGTACTCTTTTTTCCTTACTAAGGTTTTTCCCATGGGGTTTTTCTTATAGGGTTTTTAATGAGGCAACTGGAATTGCGTATTACTAAATATGTGTACTCTTTTTCCTTCACTAGGAGTTTTTCACTGAATTTTTCCTAGTAAGGTTTTAACGAGGCACAATATCTTTTAATGAACATCCAGGGGGGTTGTTATAAATATATTATATTATGGATGTTCATTTAGTACTCCATTATAAATAAGCTTCCTGAAGAAGCTTATCCATATGGGACTCCGCCGTAAATATGTTTATTTATTTAGTACTCTATTGGAAATAAGCCTCTCGAAGAAGCTTATCCTTTCGGTACTCCGTTATGGGTAAATATTACCTTTGGGAGAAGATTATCTATATCTGGAACAGTGGGAGCTTACACGCAGCTTACATAACAACTTACAAGCAGTTTACACAGCAGCTTACAAGCAGCTTACACAACAGCTTACAAGCAGCTTGCAGTAGCAGCTTACACAGCAGCTTTCAGTAGTAGCTTACACAACAACTTCCTTTCTTCTATAAATAGAGGAGAATTCAGTTCATTATGTACATGAGTCTGAAATTGAATAATATATCAATCTCTCTCTATACTTGATGACTGCTTTTCTTTTTTAACAACGCATGCTTCAAAGAAATTATTG
Source organism: Nicotiana otophora (assembly GCA_000715115.1). Classification (NCBI taxonomy): domain Eukaryota; kingdom Viridiplantae; phylum Streptophyta; class Magnoliopsida; order Solanales; family Solanaceae; genus Nicotiana; species Nicotiana otophora. Next base: position 4,441 of record AWOL01S0085105.1, read on the forward strand.
AGTATGATCAATGTGTAATAAAGGGTATTTTCGTGGAAAATGAATGTACATGTGATGGGATATTTAAGTTGAATGTTAAAATGAATATAGTATCTTCCATTTCTATTTATACTAGTGAGAGTATGTCCAGGCTATGCCCAGGCCCAACAACTATTTAGTATTGTTGTTAACATTATTTAGAGGTGTACATGGATCGGGCTGGTTTAATTTTTCTGAAAATCAGACCAAACCAACTATATCGGTTTGGATTTGTTCGGTTTTGCTGAGGTTTTCCGATTTTTCGGACTTTTTTGTTGCATGAATATTATTTCAATCTTACTTTGCTAAAGTTATAGATAAAGTTTTGATAAATGAATATATGTTTAGTAAACATTTCAAAATATTAACGACATATGATCTATTAAAATATTCTTATAGGAGAATTATTTAGTAATATATGATAGTTATTTTCTTAGTTTTCTAACAATTATTTTTCGTTGATATACTCTTTCAAGGTTAATCGAATTTAATAATTAAACATAAAAATCAATATGATACCTAAATAATAATATGTTTTATTCAATTTTAAATTATCAAAATACCATTTTAAATTCGAAAAAGATATAAGAAATCTTGACATATGAATATAGAAGAACATACAGATGATTGACACATTTCAATAATAGTGTAACGACTCGGTCGGTCAATCCCAGAGTTGTAGTCCTGTTTTTCCCATTTCTGCTTATTTATTTGTTGTTCAGCTATGTTGAGTTGTATTGAGTTGGTAGGTTTGGGTTCGGAGTAATTTTGGAGTGAAATGAGACACTTAGTCTCTTAGTAGAAAGCTAAGTTAGAAAAGTCAACCGGAAGTTGAATTATGAGTAAACGAATTCGGATGTGGATTTTTATGATTCAGCTAGCTTCGTTGGGTGATTTTAGACTTAGGAGTGTGTCCGGAATATAATTTGGAGGTCCGTGATAGAATTAGGCTTGAATTGGCGCAAGTTAGAAATTTGGCGATTTTGGCCGGCAGTGGAAAATTAGGTATAGGGGTAGGAATGGAATTTCGGAAGTTGGAGAAGGTTCGTAGTGTTATTTTTGATGTGTGTGCAAAATTTGAGGTCATTCGGACGTAGTTTGGTTGGTTTCGGCATCGATTGCCGAATTTGAAAATTTAGAAGTTCTTAGGCTTGAATCCGAGGGTAATTTGGTGTTTAGATGTTGTTTTGAGTGATTTGAAGGTTAGACTAAGTTTGTATGTTGATATATGACTTGTTAGTATTTTTGGTTGAGGTCCCGAGGGGCTCGGGAGGATTTCGGATGGTTAATAAGAAGTTTGGAAGTTGGAAAATGCAGTTGGAGCTACAGCTGGGGCAGCACCTACAGATCCCTCAGTTGTCCCCGCTCAGGACCAGGTCACGAAGGTAGAGGTTCCGGTGGGACCAGATCAGGCACCACCTATGCCTATTGTTATTCCAGGCCTTCAGGAGGCCCTGGCTCAGATTCTGACAGCGTGTACCGCCCTTGCTCAGGCGGTTTCTATGTCGATGGTCGCAGCCACTTCTCAGGCCGGTGGAGGCACTCAGACTCCCGTCGCTCGCACACCCGAGCAGGTGGTTCAGGGACTTCAGACACCGGAGGAACCACCAGCCTAGTTGGTTGCAGCTGCTCAGGATTATATAGCTCCTGTGATGCTAGAGGATGAGCAGCGCAAATTTAAGAGGTTTGGAAGACTCTAGCCTCCGTCATTTAGTGGTGCTAAGGGTGACGATGCACAAGGTTTCTTAGACAAGTGTCAGAGGATGCTTCGGACCGCGGGTATTCTACAGACCAGTGGGGTCTCATTCACTACTTTTCAGTTTTCTGGGGCTGCACTTAATTGGTGGGAGGCTTACGAGAGGCATAGGGCAGTTGGCATAGCGCCCCTTTCTTGGCAGCAGTTCTCCATTCTCTTTCTGGAGAAGTTTGTACCTGAGTCCAGCAGAGAGGAGCTGCACAGGCAGTTTGAGCAGCTTCGCCAGGGTGAGATGTCTGTTACACAGTATGAGATGCGGTTCTCCGAGTTAGCTCGTCATGCGGTCTGGTTGGTTCCCACAGACCGAGAGAGGATCGGGAGGTTTATAGATGGTCTCGGTTTTCAGCTTCGATTGCTTATGACCATGGAGAGAGTATCTGGCGCTACCTTTGATGAGGTCGTCGACATAGCTCGACAGATTGAGATGGTTCGGGGTCAGGAGAGGGCTGACAGGGAGGATAAGAAGCCTCGTGGTCAGGGTGGTTTCAGTGGTGCTCCTCAAGGAGGTCAGTTTCAGCAGGGCCAATATCAGCAGAGTCAGTCATCATTCAGTGCATTGCCAACGCAGGGTTCTCATTATGCCTCGCCCGCTCAGGTAGCATCGGGTAATTCTTTTGGGCATCGGGAGCAGCAGTTTCGTTAGAGGAGGGGTTGTTTCGAGTGCGGGGATTTTGGTCAAATTGCGAGATATTGCACTAGGCTGTTGGGTGGGACTCCACAATGGAGTACTCGGCCGACGGCACCAGCACCAGTTCCTCCAGCACCCGCCCAGCCAGCTAGGGGTGGAGTTCAGCCAGCTAGGGGCGGAGCCCAGTCAGCTATGGGTCTCCCGAGAGGGGCAGGTAGATCAGGGGGTGGTCAAGACCGTTTCTATGCCCTTCCAGCCAGGCCAGACCCTATTGCTTCAGATGTTGTAATTTCAGGTATGTTCTTCTGTTAGACTCATTCGAGGATGAACGTTTGTTTAAGAGGGGGATGATGTAATGACCTGTCGGTCGTTCCGAGAGTTGTAGCCCCATTTTTCCCATTTTTACTTATGTATTTGTTCTTCAGCTGTGTTGAGTTGTATCGAGTTGGTAGGTTTGGGTTCGGAGTAGTTTTGGAGTGAAATGAGACACTTAGTCTCTTAGTAGAAAGCTAAGTTAGAAAAGTCAATCGGAAGTTGACTTATGAGTAAAAGAATTCGAATGTGGATTTTTATGATTCGGTTAGCTTCGTTGGCTGATTTTAGACTTAGGAGTGTGTCCGGAATGTCATTTGGAGGTCCATGGTAGAATTAGGCTTGAATTGGCGCAAGTTATAAATTTGGCGATTAGGAATGGAATTTCGGAAGTTGGAGAAAGTTTGTAGTGTCATTTTTGACGTGTGTGAAAAATTTGAGGTCATTCAGACGTGGTTTGATTGGTTTCGGCATCAATTGCCGAATTTGGAAATTTAGAAGTCCTTAGGCTTGAATCCGAGGGTAATTTGGTATTTTGATATTGTTTTGAGTGATTCAAAGTTTTGACAAAGTTTGTATGTCAATATATGACTTGTTGGTATTTTTGGTTGAGGTCCCGAGGGGCTCGGGAGGATTTCAGAAGGTTAACAAGAAGTTTGGAAGTTGAAAAATACAGTTGGATCTGCTGTTCTGGTGTGGCCGCACCTGCGGATGGGCAGCCGCAGGTGCGATGATCGCAGGTGCGTTGGAGGCTCGCAGATGCGGAGATGGAGGCATGGGGCTTAGTCGCAGATGCGAAGAAAGGATCGCACCTACGAGCCCACAGGTGCGAGGGATCTGCCGCAGGTGCGAAGCCTGGTCGGTTAAGTGGAATGCGCAGGTGCGGAAGAGAGGATCGCACNTGGAGGCCTGGCATTGAGCGCAAGTGCGGAAGAGAGGATCGCACCTGCGAGCCCGCAGGTGCAAAGGGGCAGCCGTAGGTGCGAAGCTTGGCATTTAAGTCACTTTCGCAGATGCGCGTCTATGACCGTAGATGCGACTCTGCATGTGCGAGAAAGGGTCTGCAGGTGCAGAACTCCTTGGGCAGAACCTATATAAGTTGCACTTCGTGAATTTTTGCCCTTTTTCCACCATTATTAAACGATTTTGAGCTTTGGGGCAGTGTGTTTCAAGGGATAATCAGGAGACATCAGTGAGGTAAGTCGCTTGGGTTTATTTACACGTGTTTATAATGTTTTTCCACTGATTAGCCATGAAATTAGTAGGGGTTTAGGGTGAAATTGAGGGAGTTAGGGTTTGAGTTTTGGAGAGTTTTAAGTGAGGATTTGAGGGACCAAACGGAGTTTGATTTTGACGAATTTTATATGGTTAGACTCGGGTGAGGACGAGGGTTGTTATTCTGACATTTTTGACTAGTTTCGAGACGTGGGCCCGTGGTCTGGGTTTTGGCCGATTTCGGATTTTTGGCCTATTTATGCAGTTTTTATTGTGGAATTCGATTCTTTAGCCTATGTTGATAGTAGTATTCTGATTTTGGTTAGATTCAGAGCTTTTGGAGACCGAGTCCAAAGACGAGGGCATCCCGGAGTAGGATTTTACGTTGTTAAGGTAAGTAACAGTTTTAACTCTGGCTTTGAGGGTATAAACCCGGAGATTTGACATCATGTGATTGTTTGGAAGTGATACCCACTCTAGGTGACGGGCGTGTGGGTGTGCACCGCAAGGGATTGAGAGTTGGTCCATCCCATGAGGCTGTGAGGCCTAATGGCTATTATCTGTGGTTATGTGTTTATTTGATGTTGAACTTGTTTGCCTTCATGTTAGAGATCATGCTTAGGCTTTTATTCGTGCTCATATTATTTGCACTCAGTCATAGACATTATTGTACATGTTTACCTCAGTCCCTATTATTTTGTTGATATGCTGTGATACTTGGCGTGGGCTGTGTTTCCCTTATTTGTTGTTGATGGTGAGGCTAGAGAGGTTCATGACTGAGTGAGGCCGAGGGCCTGTTGTGAGGTATTTGATTGAGGCACGTTAGTTGTCCGTACGGATCCAGGCATTGATACCACAGCGCGTGAGTTGTCCGCGTAGCACGTGAGTTGATCGTGCGGATCTAGGGATTGATATTATGGCACGTGAGTTGTCCGTGCAGCACGTGAGTTGTCCGTGCTTAGCACTTGGGCTTTGGGAGCCCCTCCGGAGTCTGTACATACCCCCAGTGAGCGCAGATACCTATTGAGTGTTTAGTGTATTGAGTGCTGAGTGACGAGTGTTGAGTGATGGAGTGACATTGTTATGAGGTTACATTTACTTTTGTTGTTGCTGCATTTATCTGTTAATTTCTCTGTGGCATTTGTTGGTTTTTATGGAATTTACCTGTTTATTCATGTTTATTGTAAATTGTGAAAATAAATAATTGGACTGTTTTGCTTAGCTCGTCACTACTACTCAGTTCCTTAGTTAGTTCTATTACTACTGAGTCGGTTGTACTCATGCTACACCCTGTACTTTATGTGCAGATCTAGGTGAGTTAGAGCGCGGCGATCGTTGAGTTCAGGCCGGCTATCATTGGAGACTGCAAGGTAGCTGCTAGCGTCCGCAGGACCTTGTTACTCCTTTTATCATTTCTTCTTTTGGACTGTATTGATAGTTAGACAGTTTTATTTCTTAGTCCATAGATTTAGACGCTCATGATTTAGTGACACCCCGATGTTTGGGGCTCGTTTTTGTATTTTTTATAATTATATTTAGAGTTGATTTAGTTTATGAAAAATTCAACTGTTCGAAATATTTTATAAAATTCTTATAATCGATTTAGTAGTAATATTTTGGGAAATAGGCTTGCCTTGTAACACGATAGGCGCTATCACGACCATGGTTAGATTTTGGGTCGTGACAAGTTGGTATCAGAGCCTAGGTTACAAAGGTCTCACGAGTCATGAGCGGGTTTAATAGAGTCTTGCAGATCGGTACGGAGATGTCTGTACTTATTTTCGAGAGGCTGCAGAACCTTTAGGAAAATTTCACATTCTTGGATTCTTGTCGTGTGTCCTGTGTATTCTTGTAACTAAACATCTGTTATTCATTCTCTCACAGATGGTGAGGACTCGAGCTACCGGTCAAGAGGGACAAACACCAGTTCGGGCCGCGAGAGGCCGAGGCCGCGGTAGAGGTCGTGGTAGGGGAGGGTCATCGCCAGCGCAGCAGCTGGGGCAGCACCTACAGATCCCCCAGTTGTCCCCGCTCAGGACCAGGTCCAGGAGGTAGAGGTTCCGGCGGGACCAGCTCAGGCATCACCAGTGCCTATTGTTATTCCAGGCCTTTAGGAGGCCCTGGCTCAGATTTTGACAGCATGTACCGGCCTTGCTCAGGCGGTCTCTATGTCGACCATAGCAACCACTTCTCAGGCCGGTGGAGGCACTCAGACTCCCGTCGCTCGCACACCAGAGCAGGTGGTTTAGGGACTTAGACACCGGAGGCACCACCAGCCCAGCCGGTTGCAGCTGCTCAGGACTATGTAGCTTCTGTGATGCCAAAGGATGAGCAGCGCAGAATGGAGAGGTTTGGAAGACTCCAGCCTCCGTCATTTAGTGGTGCTAAGGGTGACAATGCACAGGGTTTCTTAGACAAGTGTCAGAGGATGCTTTAGACCGCGGGTATTCTGCAGACCAGTAGGGTCTCATTCACTACTTTTCAGTTTTTTGGGGCTGCACTTAATTGGTGGGAGGCTTACGAGAGGCGTAGGCCGGTTGGCACAGCGCCCCTTTCTTGGCAGCAATTCTCCGTTCTCTTTCTGGAGAAGTTTGTACCTGAGTCCAGTAGAGAGGAGCTGCGCAGGCAGTTTGAGTAGCTTCGCCAAGGTGAGATGTCTGTTACACAGTATGAGATGCGATTCTCCGAGTTAGCTCGTCATGCGGTTTGGTTGGTTCCCACAGACCGAGAGAGGATCGGGAGGTTTATAGAGGGTCTTAATTTTCAACTTCGATTGCTTATGACCATGGAGATAGTATCTGGCGCTACCTTTGATGAGGTCGTCGACATAGATTGAGATGGTTCGGGGTTAGGGGCTGAGAGGGAGGCTAAGAAGCCTCATGGTCAGGGTGGTTTCAGTGGTGCTCCTCAAGGAGGTCAGTTTCAGCAGGGCCAGTATCAGCAGAGTCAGTCATCATTCAGTGCATTGCCAACGCAGGGTTCTCATAATGCCCCACCCGCTCAGGTATCATCGGGTAATTCTTTTGGGCATCATGAGCAGCAGTTTCATCAGAGGAGGGGTTGTTTCGAGTGCGGGGATTTTGGTCAAATTGTGAGATATTGCACTAGGCTGTTGGGTGGGACTCCACAGCAAAGTACTCGGCCGACGACACCAGCACCAGTTCCTCCACCACCTGCCCAGCCAGCTAGGGGCTGAGCCTAGTCAGCTATGGGTTGCCCGAGAGGGGGAGGTAGATCAGGAGGTGGTAAGGCCCGTATCTATGCCCTTCCAGCCAGGCCAGACGGTATTGCTTCAGATGCTATAATTTCAGGTATGTTCTTCTGTTAGACTCGTTCAAGGACGAACGTTTGTTTAAGAGGGGGAGGATGTAATAACCCGGTCGGTCGTTTCGAGAGTTGTAGCCCTGTTTTCCCTATATCTGCTTATTTATTTGTTGTTCAGCTGTTTTGAGTTGTAACTAGTTGGTAGGTTTGGGTTCAGACTAGTTTTGGAGTGAAATGAGACACTTAGTCTCTTAGTAGAAAGTTAAGTTAGAAAAGTCAACCGGAAGTTGACTTATGAGTAAACGAATTCGGATGTGGATTTTTAAGATTCGGTTAGCTTCATTGGGTGATTTTAGACTTAGGAGTGTGTCCAAAATGTAATTTGGAGGTCCGTGGTAGAATTAGGCTTCAATTGGGGCAAGTTAGAAATTTGGTGATTTTGGTCGGCAGTGAAAAATTAGGTATAGGGGTCGGAATGGAATTTCGGAAGTTGGAGAAGGTTCGTAGTGTCATTTTTGACATGTGTGCAAAATTTGAGGTCATTCGGACGTGGTTTGGTTGGTTTCGGCATCGATTGCCGAATTTGGAAATTTAGAAGTTCTTAGGCTTGAATCCGAGGCTAATTTGGTATTTTGATGTTGTTTTGAGTGATTCGAAGATTTGACTATGTTTGTATCTTGATATATGACTTGTTGGTACTTTTGGTTGAGGTCCCAAGGGGCTCGGGAGTATTTCGGATGGTTAACGAGAAGTTTGGAAGTTGGAAAATGCAGTTAGAGTTGTTGTTCTGGTGTGGCCGCACCTGCGGATGGGGAGCCGCAGGTGCGTGGGAGGCTCACAGATGTGGAGATAGGGCTTAGTCGCTGATGCGAAGAAAGGATCGCACCTGCGAGCCCGCAGGTGCGAGTGATCTGTCGCATGTGCGAAGCCTGGTCGGTTAAGTGGAATGCACAGGTGCGGAAGAGAGCATCGCACCTGCGAGCCCGCAGGTGCGAAGGGGCATCCGCAGGTGCGGAGCTTGGCATTTAAGTGACTTTCGCAGATGCGCACCTGGGACCGTAGATGCGAGTCCGCAAGGGCGAGAAAGGGTCTACAGGTGCGGAACCCCTGGGGCAGAACCTATATAAGTTGCACTTCGTGAATATTTGCCCCTTTTTCCACCATTGTTGAACGGATTTGAGCTTTGGGGCAGTCGTTTTCAAGGGAGAATCACGAGACATCAGTGAAGTAAGTTGCTTGGGTTTATTCACACGTGTCTATGATGTTTTTCCACTGATTAGCCATGAAATTAGTAGGGGTTTAGGGTGAAATTGAGGGAGTTAGGGTTTGAGTTTTGGAAAGTTTTAAGTGAGGATTTGAGGGACCAAACGGAGTCCGATTTTGACGAATTTTATATGGTTAGACTCGAGTGAGCACGAGGGTTATTATTCTGATATGTTTGACTGGTTTCCAGACGTGGGCCTATGGGCCGGGTTTTGGCCAATTTCGGATTTTTTGCCTATTTATGCAATTTTTATTGTGGAATTCGATTCTTTAGCCTATGTTGATAGTAGTATTCTGATTTTGGTTAGATTCGGAGCTTTTGGAGATCGAGTCCAGAGACAAGGGCATCCCGGAGTAGGATTTTACGCTGTTAAGGTAAGTAACAGTTTTAACTCTGGCTTTGAGGGTATAAACCGAGAGATTTGACATCACGTGATTGTTTGGAAGTGATACCCACGCTAGGTAACGGGTGTGTGGGTGTGCACAACAAGGGATTGAGACTTGGTTCGTCCCGTGAGGCTGTGAGGCCTAATGGCTATTATCTGTGGTTATGTGTTTATTTGTTGTTGAACTTGTTTGCCTTCATGTTAGAGATCATGCTTAGGCTTTTATTCGTGCTCACATTATTTGCACTCAGTCATAGACATTATTGTACATGTTTACCTCAGTCCCTATTATTTTGCTGATATGCTGTGATACTTGGCGTGGGCCGTGTTTTCCTTATTTGTTGTTGATGGTGAGGCTATAGAGGTATATGACTGAGTGAGGCCTAGGGCCTATTGTGAGGTATTTGATTGAGGCACGTGAGTTGTCCGTGCGAATCCAGGTATTGATATCATAGCGCGTGAGTTATCCGTGTAGCACGTGAGTTGACTGTGCGGATCTAGGGATTGATATTATGTCACATGAGTTGTCCGTGCAGCACGTGAGTTGTCCGTTCTTAGCGCTTGGGCTTTGGGAGCCCCTCTAAAGTCTGTACACACCCTTAGTGAGCTCAGGTACCTATTGAGTGTTGAGTGTATTGAGTGCTGAGTGCCAAGTGCTGAGTGATGGAGTGACATTGCTGTGAGGTTGCATTTACTTTTGTTGTTGCTGCATTTACCTGTTAATTTCTTCGTGGCATTTGTTGGTTTTTATGGAATTTACCTGTTTATTCATGTTTAATGTAAATTGTGAAAATAAATAATTGGACTGTTTTGCTTAGCTCGTAACTACTACTTAGTTCCTTAGTTATTTGTGTTACTACTTGTTACAACCCAAATTCATACACCTTAGATCACGCCGTAAGTTAGTCGACGTAAATTCAAGAAGTGATTATCTTTGAGATGATAAGAAGTTAATCCTATTGGTCTTAAACGATACAAGGG
>AWOL01S0085111.1:0-15732 GCA_000715115.1 Nicotiana otophora
AAAAAAAAAAATTTAGCCAGTTCAAGACCTGCAATCATAGCCTCATACTCGGCCTCGTTGTTAGTCAATTTTACAGTTCTAATAAATTGCCTTAACTACATTAGCCGTCGGTGGTTTCAACACAATGCCAAATACGGACCCATTTGCATTCAAGGCATCATCCGTAAAGAAGGTCTAGATTCCGAAGGAAGTCCCCGAGTTCAATAACAATTCCTTTTCAACTTCAGGTATTAGAGCCGGTGTGAAGTCAGCCACAAAGTTCGCCAAAATTTGAGACTTGATGGCGGTTCGGGGTCGATATTTGATATCGTACCCGTTGATTTCTACGACCCATTTGGCCAATCGTACCGAGATCTCAAGTTTATGTATTATGTTCCTCAACAGGTAAGCAGTCACGACACATATGGGATGGTATTGAAAATACGGTTATAACTTCCTAGAGGCGCTTAGTAAAGCGAACGTCAATTTTTTCAGGTGAGGATACCTAGTTTCAACCTCGCCTAGAGTCCAGCTAACATAATAGATATGAAATTCTATACCTTCCTCTTCCCAGACTAGGACTCTACTTACCGCTATCTCGGAAACCACTAAGTACAAGAACAACTGCTATCTGCCTTCAGAGTATGAAGCAAATGCGGGATCGAAAGGTACCGCTTGAGTTCTTCCAAGGCTTGTTGGCACTCTGGGGTCCATGAAAAGTTATTCTTCTTCTTCAATAACGAGAAGAATCGATGGCTCTTATCGGAGGACCGTGAAATGAATCGACCCAAGGCGGCTATGCGCCCGGTTAACTTTTGAACAACCTTGATATTGTCCACCATGTAATGTCCTCTATGGCCTTGGTTTTATCGGAGTTGATCTCAATTCCCCGGTTAGACACCATGAATCCGAGAAATTTCTCGGACCCGACTCCGAATACGCATTTCTCCGGGTTCAGCTTCATATTGTATTTCTTCAATAAGGTTTCCTGCAAATGTTTTAAATGGTCCTCTGCTCGCAGGGACTTAAATAACATATCGTCAATGTAAACCTCAATTGATTTTCCTATTTGTTCTTCGAACATCCGATTTACTAGGCGTGTGTGAGTGAAACTGGCATTTTTTAGTCCGAATGGCAATACGTTATAGCAGTAGGTGTCGTATTTAGTAATGGAGAAAGTTTTTTCCTGGTTGCCCGGGTCCATTCGAATTTGGTTGTACCCGAAATAAGCATCGAGAAAGATAAGGATCTCGTGGCCGGTCATCGCATCGATCATGCGATCGATGTTGGGTAAAGGAAAAGAGTCTTTGGTGCATGCCTTGTTCAAGGCTTTGTAGTCTACACACGTTCTTAATTTATTCCCCTTTTTAGGGACTACCACTACATTTGCTCACCAATCTGGATACTTAACTTCCTAAACGAATACTATTCTAAGGATTTTAGAGACCTCGTCTTTGATGAATGCATGTTTGACTTCGGATTGGGGCCTCATTTTCTATTTAACCGGGTTAAAATTCGAATCCAAACTCAGCTTGTGAACAGTTATTTCTGGCGGGATTCTTGTCATGTCAAGGTGGGACCAAGCAAAACAATCTATGTTAGCTATAAGGAATTTAATGAGTTTTTTCCTGCACTCGAGGCTTAACCTCGTGCCCGGGTATACCTTACAATCGGGCAAATATTTAATCAGTATGACTTGCTCCAGTTCTTCGAGATTTGATTTGGTGGGATCGAAATCGTTGGGAGCTATGAAAGACCTAGGAACTCCATAGTCGTCGTCCTCGCCCGTCCTCTATCTTTCTAGTTCGATCGGGGCCGGTGTCGGTGATTGCTATTTGGTCTCTTCCTTGGTGACCGAGCTCGGATCCTTTGGTGTCGAAAGTGCGGATATGAGGACTACCTCGTCGACTGCGAACATCGCTTTTGCGGCCAGTTATTCTCCGTAAATTATTTTAATCCCTCCCAGCATTGGGAATTTCAATACCTGGTGTAGTGTTTAGGGCATTGCCCTTATTTTGTGAATCCATGGCCTCCCCAATAGAGCATTGTATCTCATACGTAGAACGTTATTTCTTGAACGGTTCCGACGATGTTCACCGATAGCATTATCTCCCCTTTAGTGGTATCACATGCCATGTTGAACCCGTTTAGAACTCGGACTGCATGTACAATTCGGTCTTGTAGACCCATCTGTTCTATAACTCTTGATATGATGATATTGGCTGAGCTACCTGGATCAATTACCGCACGCTTAACTCGAGATTTATTTATGAGTGCATATATTACCAAGTGCATCATTGTGTGGTTGTACGATGCCTTCAGCCTCCTCGCTGTTGAGGGATACGGATCCTTCTGTCATGTAATCCGAAACCGTTTTTCCTTTGTGATGGACACTTTGGTGCGTTTCAGCATCGGTCCCTGGGGGACGTCGACCACACTAGTAATCATATTGATGACGTGTTGAGGTTCCTCTTGCTCGGTCTACTTATTGGAGTCCTTATTCCTGAAGTGAATTTTGGCTCTAATGCTGAGGAACTCCCAGAGGTGTCTGTTGTTGAATAATCGTGCTACTTCCTCTCTTAGATGTCGGCAATCTTCGATTTTGTGGCCGTGAGTGCCATTATATTTGCATATTAGATTGGGGTCCCTTTGAGCAGGGTCGGACTGTAGAGGTTGAGGCCACTTCATGTCTTTGATGCATCCGATGGCAGATACGATGACAGTAGCGGTGACGTTGAAGTTATACTTTGATAGCCTTGGCGCTTCCTTAGGCCCGACGGATCTGTCAAAATCGCTTTTGCTCATGAGACCCCGCCTCTTTTGACTTCGGCCATTCCTCCTTTCACTTCTCACAGGGTTTTGTCCAAACACATTACCTCTTCGATCTCCATTGTATGGTTGATACCTGTCCCTATTCAATCTAGGTTCATGATCAATGTCTCTTTTGGATCTGCCACCAGCTATAACAGGATAAACGGGCCCGGAAAGGGCCTTAAGCTAATCATCTTCGACACTGATTTTTGATTGGTACCGGTTATAGACGACGGCCCAAGTTACCGCTAGATATTCTATCAGATTTTGCTTCAACTGTTGTGAGGCCAATGAGATTCGAGTAATGAGTCCTTGGGTGAAGGCCTGAACGGCCCAATCGTCCGCGACCAGAGGCAGGTCAATCCGTTCCATTTGAAACCGGGACACAAATTTCCTAAGAATCTCATTATCTCTCTATTTCAGTTTGAATAGGTCTGACTTCCTTGTCTCGACCTTGATGGCCCAGGCATGCGCTTTCACAAAAGAGTCTGCAAACATAGAAAATGAGTCAATAGAATTAGGAGGTAAGTTGCGATACTATATCATAGCTCCATTTGACAAAGTTTCTCCGAACTGTTTCAGCAGGACGAACTCGGTGTCATCATCCTCCAAGTCGTTCCTTTTAATGGAGCACGTGTAGAAGGTCATATGCTCATTGGGGTCAGTTGTCTCATTGTATTTAGGAATCTCGGGCATGCAAAACTTCTTTGGGAATGGCTTCGGAACTGTGCTCGGAGGAAAAGGTTTTTGAACAAACTTCTTGGAATCCAGACCCTTCAATATCAGTGGTGCTCCTGGGACTTGGTCGACCCTAGAATTATAGGTTTCCACCTTTTTGTCATTGGCTTCGATTTTCTTTTCCCCTAATTCTACCCGTTTTGTCAGTTCCTCAAGCATCTTTATGATCTCAGGGTTGGTCCCGGGTTCGGCTTCATTCGGCCTTTCTATGATCGGTTTGTTTCTGTGAGCGTTCTTCTGGGATAGTTTAAGCTCGACTCTGCTAGGGGCGTGACTCTGGTTCTGCAACTGGGCTATCGCTGTTTGTTGAGTCTGCAACATTTCCAAGATTACTCGCAAGTTGATTCCATCACCTTCACCATCGTGCGTATTTTGGGCTACCGAAGGACTCCCCCGGGGATGTTGTTCTCAGGATCAATAGGCAAATTCGCATTGATGGCCACATGCAAGTTAGCGGCGATCGGGTCCGAGGTCGGAACTCAGTTTGGGTCAATAGGGGACACCTCGTTACTGAGTGCCATATTGTTATTCTCGCCATGGTGGCCAGACTCAGCATCCACGTTCAGAGGAACAGATTGGGAGTTCGACATTTTAAACTATGACCTAAAATTAAAAACACTTAAAAGAACAAGTGTAAAATAGAGTGTGTCATGGAGATTTGTATCAAATTGCCACTATTATCCTTAGCCGCACAGTGGGCGCCAAACTGTTTACCCTAAAAAATGGATAACAATTAAATTTGTTAGTGGTTTTAAGCATACGTGGATTAATTTAATACGAACGGTAAATATTTCTATGCTGAACAGATAAAAGATGTAATAAATTATCAAACCACTCGAAAGCAAGGGGAAAAAGATGACTCTGGACTCGACGGCATCTGCAATAAGATATCGGTCTTCGATCCCAAGGTTATAGTAATGGAACACTGATCAACAAGTGTAAGAACTTTGAATAACAGAAAAATAATAGTATATTGCCTTGGTATGTATGCTACAATGTGTTTAATGAATAATCACCCCTCCCTTATATAGTAGGGGGTCCTACTCTAGGTACAATTCCATAAAAGGTAAAAAAAAAACTTTCGTTTAACCAATCATAGGATTTCTGCCGGTACGTATCGAGATCTGCGCTGTGATACCCGGTCGGTCATGGATATCACGGTCCTTTGTTGATCGTTTTCGGTTGCTCGATAATATTCTCTGAAGTCTTTTGGGATTTGGACCGATCCCGGGGTTATAGTCCCGATATTCCTGAAGACGGGTATCATGTCCCCGGACCCTGTCTCGATGAGACTCTCGATTCTGGCTCCTTATCATCGTCTCTTGCTTGATTCACCTCAGAAACCGGGGTGTCCCATAGGCCCGGGTTCACCCGTATATAATTACTAAAAGTGATGAACTTGTATGTGAATGGCATGGAAGATATAGAGGTAAGTACGAAGATCTCTACACGCTAACTGTAATATACTATGATTATAGACTCAAATCAAACCACAAAATCAGAAAGGAAGTTTACAGTATTCATTAAACATTTAAAGTAACAGGTTATCATCAAATTCAAATGCGAGCTAAAAAAGCGCATCTATTTCATTTAGTTTGTCGGAAGCATTTCGAAAGAAGTAGATGAGACGTATTTATGAGGATAGACTGCCACAATTTGATTGTCAACTAGTAAAATCAATTTGTTTTGTTCTTTTTGCCTAAAAAGGGAAGAGTACTTTGATGTATATCGAGCCAAACTTGTCATATTAAATAGTTTGTGATAGTTTTATGTAATGGCTCGTGTTTATCTACACGGTAAAATCAAAGGAATACATGAAAATTTCAGCCATTTTTGTCATGTCCCGAACCTAGGCATGGACGTAACACGACACTCGGTGCATGACTACATATTACCGAGCGAACTAACTGCCTGGTTGAATCAACATATGATATCATAACATATTAAATGTGGAAGACAAACTAACACATATTGACATACTGTAAGTCTGAATTATATAAATCAATGTGCGAAAACATTGACACAAGTTTGTAACATATCTGTAGTCAACATTGCTTAAAATGAAAAGCATGTGATTCTTTCTAACTATTACTCTAGTCTATGAAACCTCTAATNTCTACACGCTAACTGTAATATACCATGATTATAGACTCAAATCAAACCACAAAATCAGAAAGGAAGTTTACAGTATTCATTAAACATTTAAAGTAACAGGTTATCATCAAATTCAAATGCGAGCTAAAAAAGCGCATCTATTTCATTTAGTTTGTCGGAAGCATTTCGAAAGAAGTAGATGAGACGTATTTATGAGGATAGACAATGCTAACCAATTCATTTCATCTTTGCCAAGCCATACCAGTAAAATCAATTTGTTTTGTTCTTTTTGCCTAAAAAGGGAAGAGTACTTTGATGTATATCGAGCCAAACTTGTCATATTAAATAGTTTGTGATAGTTTTATGTAATGGCTCATGTTTATCTACACGGTAAAATCAAAGGAATACATGAAAATTTCAGCCATTTTGTCATGTTCCGAACTTGGGCATGGACGTAACACGGCACTCGGTGCATGACTACATATGACCGAGCGAACCAACTGCCTGGTTGAATTAACATATGATATCATAACATACTAAATGCGGAAGACAAACTAACACATATTGATATACTGTAAGTCTGAATTATATAAATCAATGTGCGAAAACATTGACACAAGTTTGTAACATATCTGTAGTCAACATTGCTTAACATGAAAAGTATGTGATTCTTTCTAACTATTACTCTAGTCTATGAAACCTCTAATTAAGTACTGAAAACACTGGATGTCTGTAAATATTGAAAGACTTTAAAGTAATGATAATGCCCCGAAGAACTGGGGCTCACAAATTAGCTGGTACGAGAATCCTAGCGATGTGAATTGTCAGCCTAAAAATTGTTACTTGCATCGTGAGATGCAGGCCGCGGGCAAAAGGGACGTCAGTACATTTGAATTGCATTGGTATATAAAGCAATTGAAAGAAATAAATGTAAATGCTGAAACTGAGCTAATAACTGAAAGCTGATAACTAATAACTGAAATGATAACTGATAACTAATAACTGATAACTGATAACTGATAACTGATAACTGAATAAAGGAAGTAAGGATATGTATGATCCCTCTTCTGAATGATGAACCACCTGTTTATCTGAATAAACTACGGCCTCGAGCCCAATATATATGTGCACAAACTACGGCCTCAGGCCCAAGTATATTATACATAACTACGGCCTTAGGCCCAAAAATGCATAAAGCATAAACTACGTCCTCATGCCCAATCATGTATAAAACATAAACTACGGCCTCAGACCCAAACATGCATAAAGCATAAACTACGACCTCAGGCCCAAATATAGGTGTTCAACATTAAGGGATTTAAATTCAGGAACTGAGAATCATACTGCAATATGTGATGCTGGAATACTTAATCATATTGAGTTACATGATACTAGAATACTGAATATGACTAGACTGAGATATGTATTCTTGAAGCAATTATGAACACCGAAACTTCAATTGCTTATGACATGCTGAGTAATCTAGACTGAGACTCATGGGCATCAAACCCAAGTATATATTGATTATGCACTGAGCTCACGACGTTTAGAATAAAAGTCATGAATGAGTTATGAAGCTAGAGAATATAAGTTCTTCAACTATTCAAGGAACTAGGCTTAACTATATTTCCGAGGCAATTAGTAACGTCGTAAAAGAAACGTAGTGTAGGGAGAATTATTAGCATTCCAAAACATAGAGAGTTAGCCTAACATACCTTGACTCTGGTCCTTTTAAGCGTATCATAATATTCGTCACATCTTTCAACGATAATCTATGGCAACATATATCAAAAGGAACCAATATTAGCACTAATGCTCATGTTTTAGTCACGTAGTCATTTTGTCAAACATCTTATGGGCATAAAGCCTCATAGCTCTTAGTAATTGGTCTTTTCTTCACCAATTTCTCATTCTACTACTTCTAGGTGATTCTACAATCCCAAATAGATGTAACTAACACCATTCTACTACTTCTAGGTGATTCTACAATCCCAAATAGATGTAACTAACACCATTTCTCATTACCCAAATGTTTACAACAATCATAAGTCAACAACCCAAAAACCTAGCATAGTTCATATGGTTCTCTTTATCAAACTCATTTACTATTCTCCCAATAACTCATCAATTCATAGCTATAAATTATTAGGGAATAGACATTACCTTTTTGACGTTCAATCCTCTTGAATTCGAGTTCTATGTTTTCTTTTCTCAACAATGATATCTCGGTTGAATATCTAATGATTTGAAGGATTTTCCCATGTTAATAAGGTGTTGGAGAATTGAAATTAACTTAATATCGTCATTAGAACTTACCTTGGATGATGGAGGGACCTTGGGGAAGTTAGGTTCTTGAGAGCTTTCCTTTCTAGAGTAAGTTTTCGTGTTTGGGGTGTGGGGGACGAGGTAGAGCTTTTAAATAAGTGAATACGTCCCAAAATTGAGGAGGAAATAAAAGTAGCTTGGATAAACATCGTCGGCGCGGGGCATCATCAGAGGCGCCAAAATAACAGTGCAAGGCGCCATCAGATGCGCCAAAACTACAGTGCCTTGCACTGTTAGGGGCGTTAAGTTTAATGCCCTAGGCTGCACTATCAGGGACGCTGAGGTTATTGCCCTGGATAGTGCCTTGCACTGTCTATGGCTGAGTTTTCATGGCCTTGCACTATCTAAGGTTGTGAATTTTCATAGCCTTGCACTGTCTAAGGCTGTAAGAAGGACTTCCCATAAACTTAGTCGATTCTATCAAATTTTATGCACCTCACTCTCGGTCTTGATTCCAAAACGACTATTTCCACCTATACTCATCTCGATAGGATATCACATGTTTAAAGGTCACATTAACACTCATTTAATACATCCACAACTAATTCAGATTTACGGAATATTACATATTTATGGGAACATAAATACAATTGAAAATGTAACTGTGACGAACCAACACCTGAAACATGAGACATGAGCTGCACTCTAGCATTTCGTACAATATATATATAGTATGGCGATGAGTTAGACACCGGAGTTTGGATCTTAAAAACATCTCCTGATCTCATGAAATTCAACTACTATTAGCTGTTAAATATTCTTTTTCAGTTTAGACAAAATAGTTTGACTTGTCAAGACTTTATTTCTTGTAATTCGGTAGCACATTTAACAAGGAATAAGCCATAACCATGCTTTTGGAAGGCTATATTAGTACTAAATAGCATAACTCTTTGTAGAGATATTTAGCAAATATCTGAGTTAGCTAATACAACAACAACAACCCAGTATAATCCCACTAGTGGGGTCTGGGGAGAGTAGTGTGTACGCAGACCTTACCCCTACCCTGGGGTAGAGAGGCTGTTTCCAAATGACCCTCGGCATCCTTCCCTCCAAGAACTCCCCACCTTNCAGAGATGTTTAGCAAATATCTGAGTTAGCTAATGCTTGGTAATACTGGACAGTACTTCTCATTACAAAAATTACACCAGTACAAAAATTTTCTCCTGGTTTATTTTACTTTTAATTAAACCATGCATCTGACGGATTACACGGCTAACCCATCTTTGGAAACATCATATGCAACGCCATTTCGGTCAGCCAAAGTCAAACGAGGCTAAGAGCTTCCTAATTACCCCAACCAGGCATCGTACCAAACCAACAAAAGCATTCCAAAAATTTCAATTTTCACATAGAGAATATGTTTGTATTCCTCGTTTCAAAAAGATATGTACATAAATACGAATATGTTTGTATTTCTCATTCCAACCCCACAAAAAAAAAAATGGCCAACAATTTGACACAATTAAACAATTTCAATACGGTAGAACTGGAATTTTGAAAATAAAATTAACAATAGTAAACGCAGACCAAAAACAAAAGCTTGGATAAATAAAGGAAAAACTCAGACAAAACAGAACTGACTGTATAATTGTATAATAAATTGAGCAGTGCAACAAAAAAGACTGAAATGAACGAAAAACGGAGGATTAGTTGAGATAGTATCAAAATATGAAGAAAGAAGAGTATAGAGGCAGGTCGTTGAGTTTGATCTAGTTGGAAGAATTTGATNTAACATTCAATCGGTTAACTACAGTTCCAAAATATCCTTACGCCCTGAAGCTCCTCTCGTTAGCAGCTTATTTATAAGTTCCAGCAACATTCAATCACTTAACTACAGCTCCAAAATATCCTTACGATCTGAAACTCTTCTCGTTAGTGGCTTATTTATAAGTTCCAATAATATTCAATCGGTTAACTATAGCTCCAAAATATTCTTACGACCCGAAGCTCCTCTTGTCAGCGGCTTATTTATAAATAATAAAATATATAGTTATACTTCAATGCATGATGCATGTCTATTGTGATATATTCTTCATAAGGATGTCGATACTCTCTATGAAATGTTTAAGAATAGTCATTGGCAATTTTTCAAAATTGTTCGGTAAAATAGAAAAATATCTTCATATTTTATCTTATATCACTTTCATTTTTAAAACAAAATAAGAATCTTTTTCTTTTGGTCAACAAACCAAATAAGAATCAATCAACCAAAAAATATATATATCAGAAAA
Source organism: Nicotiana otophora (assembly GCA_000715115.1). Taxonomy (NCBI): domain Eukaryota; kingdom Viridiplantae; phylum Streptophyta; class Magnoliopsida; order Solanales; family Solanaceae; genus Nicotiana; species Nicotiana otophora. Next base: position 10,179 of record AWOL01S0085111.1, read on the forward strand.
ATACATTTCAAAATTTTCTCCATCATTTTCTTCCATAGTTTAATAAAAATATATTTTATAACTTGGGTGTTGCCTAATGTGAAGTGAGTAAGAATCATGTTCAAATTTCAGTTAGAGTTAAAAAATATGAGTGGTTTCTTTCATTTGTACAAGCCTTATAGCTTGTTTGGCCAAGCTTCTCCAAAGCCAAAAAGCACTTTTTCTTTCAAGTTGAAGTGTTGGCCAAACTTTTAGAAGAAAAAAAAATATTTTTGAAGACAAGCATAAGAAGTTTTGGATAAGCAGAAAAAGTACTTTAAAATACACTTTTTTGAAAAACACTTTGGAGAAAAATACAATTAGAAATAATTTTTAAAAGCTTGGCCAAATACTTATTGCTGCTTAGAATTTTTAAATTAATTAGCCAAACACAAATTGCTTCTCACCAAAAATACTTTAAAAAAAAATACTTATCAAAATAAACTAATTTTTGTAGTCAAACAAACTACTAGTCGAGGCGCGCCTAAAATACCATTGTTATAAAAAGAAAATAATATTATAAAATAAAGACCGTAAAGTAAAAATAAGTATAGAGAGAAACTGATATATTATTCAAACTTCAAACTTCTGTACATAATGAACTGAAAACTCATCTATTTATAGAAGAAAAGAAGCTGATATGTAAGCTGCTACTGCAAGCTGCTGTGTAAGCTGCTATTATAAGCTGTTGTGTAAGATGCTGCTACAAGCTGTTGTGTAAGCTGCTACTGTACCAGATATAGATAATCTTCTACCAAGTTATCCATAACGGAGTACCAAATGGATAAGCTTCTTCAGGAGGCTTATTTCAAATAGAGTACTAAATAGATAAATATATTTATGGCGGAGTCTCATATGGATAAATTTCTTCAGGAAGCTTATTTATAACGGAGTACTAAATGAACATCCATAATATAATATATTTATAACAATCCCCCTTGGATGTTCATTAAAAGATAATGGGCCTTATTAAAACATTACTAGGAAAATCCTGTGGGAAAAAAATCCTAGTGAAGGAAAAAGAGTAATACGCATTGCTAGCTGCCTCATTAAAAACTTTGTAAGGAAAACCCTATGGGAAAAAACCTTAGTAAGGAAAAAATAGTACATCGCCTATTTTACTCCCTCTCATGAAAACCTTGTTTCAAATATTTGAGTCTCTGTATTCCAATCTTGTATACCATATTCTCAAAAGTTAAAGTTTGCAAAGATTTAGTGAATAAATCTACCGGATTGTCACTTGAACGGATTTATTGCACATCAATGTCACTATTTTTCTGAAGATCGTGTGTGTAGAATAATTTTGGTGAAATATATTTCGTTCTATCTCCTTTTATAAATCCTCCCTCCAAACCATATTTTTTTTGAATAAAATGAATCATTGATCTCAACCATACGCATTCCCTACTTACTTCATGAATAACTATTATCTCGGCATAATTTAAATAAGTAACAACAATAGATTGCTTTTTGGAGCGCCATGATATGACAGTACCTCCACATGTAAACACGTACCCGGCTTGAGATCGAGCTTTATGGGGATAAGATAAATAACTCGCACGTACCCGTTAAGGCTAAACTGATGAGATATCGAAATGTTATGGCATCCNTATAGCTTGTTTGGCCAAGCTTCTCCAAAGCCAAAAAGCACTTTTTCTTTCAAAGTTGAAGTGTTGGCCAAACTTTTAGAAGAAAAAAAAATATTTTTGAAGACAAGCATAAGCAGTTTTGGATAAGCAGAAAAAGTACTTTAAAATACACTTTTTTGAAAAACACTTTGGAGAAAAATATAATTAGAAATAATTTTTAAAAGCTTGGCCAAATACTTATTGCTGCTTAGAATTTTTAAATTAATTAGCCAAACACAAACTGCTTCTCACCAAAAATACTTTAAAAAAAAACACTTATCAAAATAAATTAATTTTTGTAGTCAAACAAACTACTAGTCGAGGCGCGCCTAAAATACCATTGTTATAAAAAGAAAATAATATTATAAAATAAAGACCGTAAAGTAAATATAAGTATAGAGAGAAACTGATATATTATTCAAACTTCAAACTCCTGTACATAATGAACTGAAAACTCATCTATTTATAGAAGAAAAGAAGCTGATATGTAAGCTGCTACTGCAAGCTGCTGTGTAAGCTGCTATTATAAGCTGTTGTGTAAGATGCTGCTACAAGCTGTTGTGTAAGCTGCTACTGTACCAGATATAGATAATCTTCTACCAAGTTATCCATAACGGAGTACCAAATGGATAAGCTTCTTCAGGAGGCTTATTTCAAATAGAGTACTAAATAGATAAATATATTTATGGCGGAGTCTCATATGGATAAATTTCTTCAGGAAGCTTATTTATAACGGAGTACTAAATGAACATCCATAATATAATATATTTATAACAATCCCCCTTGGATGTTCATTAAAAGATAATGGGCCTTATTAAAACATTACTAGGAAAATCCTGTGGGAAAAAAATCCTAGTGAAGGAAAAAGAGTAATACGCATTGCTAGCTGTCTCATTAAAAACCTTGTAAGGAAAATCCTATGGGAAAAAACCTTAGTAAGGAAAAAATAGTACATCGCCTATTTTACTCCCTCTCATGAAAACCTTGTTTCAAATATTTGAGTCTCTGTATTCCAATCTTGTATACCATATTCTCAAAAGTTGAAGTTTGCAAAGATTTAGTGAATAAATCTACCGGATTGTCACTTGAACGGATTTGTTGCACATCAATGTCACTATTTTTCCGAAGATCGTGTGTGTAGAATAATTTTGGTGAAATATGTTTCGTTCTATCTCCTTTTATAAATCCTCCCTTCAATTGGGTTATGCATACAATATTGTCTTCGTATAAAATTGTGGATCTTTTATCACATTCCAAACCATATTGTTTTTGAATAAAATGAATCATTGATCTCAACCATACGCATTCCCTACTTACTTCATGAATAGCTATTATCTCGGTATAATTTAAATAAGTAGCAACAATAGATTTCTTTGTGGAGCGTCATGATATGACAGTACCTCCACATGTAAACACGTACCCGGCTTGAGATCGAGCTTTATGGGGATAAGATGAATAACTCGCACGTACCCGTTAAGGCTAAACTGATGAGATATCGAAATGTTATGGCATCCATAACGGGTGAATATGTTTCTTCATAATCGACTCCAGGTCATTGTGAGAGTGTGCGACAAGGCGAGCCTTGTGTCTTTCAACTTTATTTTTGTCATTTTTTTTTCGCACAAAAATCCATTTATAACCAACTGGTTTTATAGCAGCACGTGTTTGGACTACTGGTCCAAAGACCTCTCTTTTAGCAAATACGTTCAATTCTGATTAAATTTTCCCTTGCTATTTTGGCCAGTCAGATCTTTGTCAGCATTCTTCGATAGATTGGGGTTCAAAATCCTCACTATCTTCCATAATGTTAAGTGCAACATTATATGCACAAATATTATCCACCACTATTTCAGATCGATTTAAATTAATCCCATCACCAGTAGAACTTATTAAAAGTTCCTCGCTCACTTGAGTCTTGGGTTCATTGATTTCTTCAGGAATCTCAAAACTAATCAGATCTTAGGTCTCTCCAGGAGATCCCTTTATAGTATCGTTATCATTTGTCGATTTTCTTTTTCAAGGATTTCGATCATTATAACCCAAAGGCCTACCACGTTTCAGGCATGCTTTAGGTTCACCAGCTCTCATGCTAGTAGATGGTCCTGCTAGGACATCAATTCAGATATGCACATTCTCTGCAGGGATACGTGACTTAGTTATCATATTCAAATCAGTAAATGCGTCTGACATTTGATTTGCTATATTTTGTAAATGGATGATCTTCTGGACCTCCTGATTACATATAGGAGTACGTGGATCAAAATGAGATAACGGTAAAACTTTCCACACAATTTCTCTTTTGATTTTCTTTACCTCTCCCCATAAGTTTGGGAAATTTATTTCATCAAACCCACAATCTGCAAATCGAGCAGTAAATAAATCTCCCGTCAATGGTTCAAGATAGCGAATAATAGAGGGTTATTCAAACCCAACATATATTCCTAACCTTCTCTGTGGGACCATCTTACTACGTTGTGGTGGTGCTACTGGCACATATACAACACATCCAAAAATTCGTAGAGGGCAATATCTGGTACATGACCAAAAACTAATTGTGACGGAGAATATTTATTATAATGTGTCGGTCTGAGACGGATAAGTGATGCTGCATGCAAGATAGCATGGCCCCAAATAGTAGTGGGCAGTTTTATTTTCATAAGTAATGGTCTTGCTATCAATTGCAAACGTTTAATAAATGAATTTACAAGGCCATTTTGAGTATGAACATAAGCTATAAGATGTTCAACTTTTATCCCAACTGATAGACAATAATCGTCAAAAGCTTGAGATGAGAATTCTCCAGCATTATCAAGGCGAATAGCCTTTATAGGATAATCCGGGAATTGTGCCTTTAATCGAATTATTTGGGCTAATAGCTTTGCAAATGCAGGTTGCGAGATGATAGTAGGCACACAAAGACCATCTTGAAGATGCATCTATTAGGACCATAAAATATCGAAACAACCCACTTGGTGGGTAAATAGATCCACATATATCCCCATGTATACGTTCTAAAATGGTAGGGGATTCAATGCCAACTTTCATTGGTGATCTAGTGATCATTTTGCCTTGATAACAAGCATCACGAGAAAATTCATTATTTGTAAGAACCTTCAGGTTCTTTAATGGATGCCCACTCGAATTTTCAGTAATTCGTCTCATCATTATTGATCCAGGATGGCCCAAACGGCCATGCCAAAGCACAAAAATATTTGAATCAGTAAACTCCTAATTTACGATAGAGTGTGCTTCAACTGTACTAATTTTTGAATAGTATAAGCCAAAAGATAAAGTTGATAACTTTTTTACAATGCACTTCTAGACAGAAATATTCTTTGTAATGCAAAGATATTCCATATTCATTTCATCTATCATCTTAACATGATATCCATTTTGGCGGATATCTATAAAACTCAACAAGTTTCTTCGGGACTTTGAGGAGAATAATGCATTATCTATAATAAGTTTTGTTCCCTTAGACAGAAATATAGTGGCTCTTCCGGAGCCTTCAATCAAACTTATATTACCAGAAATTGTTGAAACATTTATTTTTTTCCTTATGCAAATAAGAAAATTACTTATGATCTTTGAATATGGCATGAGTTGTTCCACTATCAATTACACAAATATCTTCATAATTGGTCTTTGATCCAAACATAATCTGAGAATTATCCATATTCTTCAAAATGACACAAACAAAATAAATATGATAGTAAACATCATTATCAAAGCATAACTTTTATTTATGTACAATAATTACATAACCATACTATCTACTACAAACAACAAAAATTAAAATATTTACGTCTCTACAGATTCATCACCGATCACATTACTTGTTTCTCGTTCTGGGAGTGCAAAGTAATCAGCTACATCCAAATGCATGAAGTCTAAATTATCTTCAGAAA
>AWOL01S0085118.1:11052-25094 GCA_000715115.1 Nicotiana otophora
TATATATATATATATATATAAGGAACATAATAAAAATTTTTATATCAAAAAACATGCATAGAAAGTATCTTGGATGAACACCTAAAAACAGAAATTGTCACGAACTTCGGTTGGCATAAATAACTTCAAAAATAGCACTTGTGACATTAATCGGAATTAGTGTCGTGCATAAAAGCACATAAGAAATTCTTTAAATTGGATTACCTTGTCGTTGTTATAAAGAAGTAACCATATACTCTGTAATCAATAATATCATACAACACCTAGTAATTGACCATATCAGACAAACACTTTTAATTCATATACTAAAAGACACGGTTATATGTATAAGCAATTACAAATTGAAACAATGATTATGGTATCTCATAAGTAGGAGTGAATCAGCATAAACAGCAATAGCAGCGCCTAAAGCAGCTACAGTTTTTTCCCATTATTTCTCAAGATCAACACATGCAAAGGAAGGCATTGCGCAAATACTTTCAAAGGTCCCAATGGTCCCAACAGACTTTCTTTTATGGGCTGAAAATTGGACTGCACAGTAAGTATCATCTTTCTACTAATTAATCTATGGGTATCATTAACTGGAGGTTTAATCATGTCTCCATCACAAAAACAGCATAAGATTGCATTTTATGCAGCTCAATTCGTTGCTATATTACATAGAAGAATAATCATATCTAATTATTACACTTTTCTTAAGATCGTCAGCACTACTTCAATTGTCAAAAATTCCAACTCTGCTATCCTTTGTACCTCACATGGCTTTGATCACAAATCTCAATAAAAAATGCACTATTTTTTATTCTCGGTGAATGTATCAGCGGGAAGTGGTCAAGTGGCTAAAGAACATTGGCCATCCCTATAAAGTTATTGCATGGCTTGTTCCGATTAATATTACTAATGCATCAGGAATAACTAGTCGTACAACGAATTTTTATTACATTACTATGTGATGAGAGGACCCGAATATCAATACCATCACGCTGACACCATGTGACCTCCTGGCATAATGCATAGCATGCTGCCGATAACAAAATATTATTCCCATCCTCAATTGGATGCAACCTTTGTCTGATTCCAAGGTCCATCAAGTCATATCTACTTTTCAATGTGTCTTTTGTCTTTCCAACCATATTCATGACAGTTGATATAATATTGTCGGACACATTTCTTTCGATATATACCACATCAAGATTATGTTGTAACATAAGACTCTTCCAATAAGGTAATTGGAAAAAGATACTTTTCTTCTTCCGACTGTAAGCATTGCTATGAATATCACGCTTTCTCTTTTGTCCTTTACCAAAAGTCACATCACCCAAAGCTTGTAATTGCACAAGTGCTTCATCACCTGTTAAAGGGTTAGGTGCAACTCCCATTTCAACTTTCCCATCAAATAACGTCCTACTTCTCCTCCATAGATGGTCCATGGGAAGGAAGCGACGATGACCCATACAACACAACTTACTACGTAAAGAAGTCGATTGTGTATCTTTATGGCAACAAGGGCATGCAAGCTTGCCTTTGGTTGACCATCCTGAAAGATTTCCATATGCAGGAAAGTCATTGATTGTCCACATGATAGCCACACGCATCAGAAAATTAGATTTTGAGTATGCATCATAAGTCTCCACCCCGTCCCATAATTCTTTCAACTCTTCAATCATTGATTGTAAATATACATCGATATCATTGCATGGACACTTGGGGCCTATAATAATAAGTGTCATAATGAAATATGGATTTTTCATGCAATCCCATGGTGGAAGTTATACGTAGTTAGTACGACTAGCCAAATACTATGATTATAACTCATGTTTCCATAAGGTTGGAACCCGTCACTTGCCAAACCTAATCGAATATTTCTTAACTCAGCTGAAAAGGTGGGATGTCGTGCATCAAAGGATTTTCATGCTATTGAGTCATACGAATGTCGCAAGGCACCATCATCAATATTTTCCTCCTTGTGCCACCTCATCTTTTTAGTTGTTTCTCTTGCCATGTAAATCTTTTAAGCCTTGGTTTGATTGGAAAATGCCGCAAGATTTTATGAGCTACTTTCTTGCCTCCGTGTTCTTCTGACTTTCATCTAGACTTACCACACTTAGGGCATGCTTAGACATCGGCATAATCACGCCAATATAAAATACAATCATTCTGACATACATCTATTTTGGTGTACCCCAAGCCAAGGTCACGAAGAACTTTCTTTGCTACATATAAAGAATTTGGCACAAATGACCCATCGGGAAGAACTTCTTTAAAGAAGCTCAACAATGCATCAATCGATTTATTGCTCCAATGGTTAAGACACTTCAAGTGAAGTAGTTTAACAACAAAAGACAACTTCGGGACTTTTTTACAACAAGGATAAAGTTCTGTCTCAGCATCTTCTAATAATTTGTAGAACTTTGTTGTATGTACATTTGGCTCTTCATTGTCCACTGAATTATTACTATTATTATCCTCCATATTCGTATATCCGCAAGCATCGCGAATCATTTCAGTAATATTATCCTATTCAATGCTATCATCTTCTTCATTACTAACTGCAGTATTAGAAGTTTTAACTCTAACTAACACTTCTCCATGCAGGTCCCACACTTTATAAGAATCCCAGAAATACTTCCTTAATAAATCTCCTCTTACACTAACCCTTAGCTTGAACACAGTATTCATACACTCTTTACAGGGATACCAAATTATAGTGTTCACAGTTGGTTGACTGAATGCCTAATTAAGAAAGTTGACTACTCCATCTCTATACCTTTGGTCGACTCTATTCCTAATATTCAACCAACTTTTATCTAACATATCTATTTTTAAAAAAAAAAATAGCTAATTAAAAGTGGAAGAATGATAATAATTAAAATATCTATAATAACTAACATACCAAAGAAAGAATAACAAATAAAATTACTTATAAATAAAAATTATTGCAACAATTTTTTCCTCTTACATACCTTTTGATTAACAAGGAAAACAAATAGTTTCATAAAAGGAATTTATACACTACCACATAATATAAACACCTTAATGATAAATATGTGTAACATATCTTACCCAACTAGACTCAAAGTGTCATGAATCTTATTTTTAGTTCAATTCAATCGTTGTAACTTGTAGTGCTTCTGTGAGCATGAGACTATACCTTCCGTGAGCATGCGACTACATATTATTGATGAAATGAGACTATATATAACAGATACTACGAAATATAACAGACACTAAGAAATAAGAAGCTTTAGGAATTCAAAAAAGACATTTAATAAATAAAAACCACAAATCATGAAGAGTAGTAAAGACCAGATAAAATGAATATGAACAGAATCTATGAAGCTTCCAACTTTTCTAAAATGGGCTGGGGCTTGATGTCCTGAATGATGAGTTAACTATTTTTTCTTTGAATACAACATCATAAATCTTTTATGTGGACAAAATAGTTTCTTTTGTATGGATTCTTGATAACAAATGTAGGACAAAAGGTTTTAAAATAACCAAAAAATAGAGTGTTCATCTGCAATTCTTTTCAGACTTCATATCAAATGCAATAACAACAGAACTATTGCAAGGATTGAAAACAATTCCCTTTCAAATTATAGGAAGAGAAAATCACATTGTTGCGATATAAAAGTCGAGATCTAACTGTCAAGGGGACATAACTGAAAGAACCTACGAAGCTCATATAATAATTCAAACTGAATAGAATGCCGACATGTAAAAGGTCTCTCAAGAAGAAGATTTTAACTTACCCAAGAAAAGAGATAGCTGAGATTTTGTCAAGACCGAGAATTGACAATAACAATACCAAATACGCTTCAAATGATTCTTTCTGTGTGATTTTTTTGGTATTCATGTAGATTATCAAATGGCTCAGAGAAATTCGAGATGAAATCTGAGAATACAAAAGTGAAATTGCTGAAAATATAATTATCCAGACAAGTTTTAATTAGGATATTTAATTTTTATTTTCTTTTACTATTTTAAAAGTGAAAATCTAGGGTATAGGAGCGACCCAGTCGCTGCAAGAGAGTTTTAGCGGCGACTTTGCCAAGGTCGTCACAAATATTATGGAGTCAAAATTTTATTTTTAACGGGACTGAAAATTTCAGCCATATCAGAGGCGACCTAAAATAAGACGCTGCTTAAAATTATCCTTCTGCAACGACTTTAGATGTTGCTGCTAATAATATAGTTGGTGTAGCAACCTATAGGGTCGTTGTTATATGTTGCTACTAATAATCCAATTTCTTGCAGTGCAAGTATTTAAAAGAAGCAATTGAAAAATCTTAGCGAAACACTATCAAATTCATCATTTTTTTAAACTATAAAGTGCATAAAATAAGAATTAGTAAGACATAAATAAACATTATAAAGTTTAAATTTCATTCCTCCCTCATTGTGGACGAAAGAACTTATATGACTAAAACATAAATTAAAATTTCATAAAACTCAATTTAAATTAATAAAGGCAAGGTCAATTAATAATAACACAAATAAATAAATTAATGATTTAGCTTTCAAAGGGTAAAAATCCATAATATTACGAAATTAAAGAATTACAAAATATAATCGTTTGTATGATGTATTATATGACAAATGAATCAAAACTCAAATTTGGCGGAATGATTACAAAAATAAAAGTAGAGTATGAAGGAGAACTACCTCGGACTTACAAAAGCCTTTCAATTTAGTTAGCGTTTAAACTCAATAATCAATATCATAAAAACTAGCTACATTAAGGGCCAACAAAGTAGTCAAGTAAGCATAATCCACATAGATTAAGATGTAAAGGAAAGCGAGAGAAGTAAGTAATTCAAATAATAAACAATAACCTATGTATCCTTAAAAAACTAAACAAAAACCTTATCAGAAAGAAACCATTATATACCCTAAGGGGTACGTTTGGTTAAAAGTATTAGGAAAATAATTTTTTTAACAATTGTATTGTATTTATACCTTGTTTTGTTATCACTATAGTTAATATGCATGTATCATTTGTTAGAATAATCATATAATTATATTTTAAACCTCAATGAATATGGTATTACAATACAATGATGGATTATCTAAACTTGGATAAAACAATCCAAATGATAAAATTGTTCTTCTTTCAAAGATTTTTCTTTAAACCTTTGACTTTGAGCGTTTCCATGCTATAATTGAAAATAAAAATTTATTCAATTTAAAACCAAGTATTATTGATTTTTTTCTTCTATTTTCTCGGTATTTATCGCGTATCAATAATAAAAGGGAAGTGAGTTAGCTAATATAAGTTGATTTGCTCTTTATCAATTTAGACATGAAAGTGGAGTTTGTACATATTAATTAATAATCTCTCTCCAAGTTTTCACACCAACCACTTTCTCAATATTCTTTTGAACATCTATGCTATAGTAGGTTTTAGCTATTTTTTTTCTTAACTTTTATTCCAAATCTCTCTCTCTATATATAGTGAAGTCCCGAAAGAAAATGTTTTGCTTGTTTTTCACTTATTGCTAATTTATTAACAAAATATAATTTCTAAAGTCGGAAGGAAAAAAATATTTTTCTTTATATTGTTAAACTTTAACGTGATGCTTATGAAATTATGGAGAGAGAAAAAGGTTAGAACTAGAGACTTTTGACGATGCAAGTATCTTTAAGCCTTTTACAAATTTTACATATATATGGTATTCTTTACATGTGTATTGTGTTTAAGATTTTTTGCATTCCTTTTTCTTGGAAAAGTTACTAAGAACCACAATTTTGTCCAAACACAATATTTGAATAGGGAGCTAATACCTAAAATCCACCTAAACTATCAAGTTTTTGTCAGTTTTCTACTTAAACTATTCGGTGTCCCCGGAACCCTCCTGGACTAAATTGCCCTTTCATATTAAAACCCCCTCATTGCATTCTTCGAGGTGCGTCTAGTACACGCTCCTAATTGTCTAAAAAACATGCTATCTAGCACTACACGTGGCTATTTAACTGAGCCTAAAACTCGCCTAAACCACCATCTTTTTATCAGTTACCTATTTAAACTATCTGGTGCCCTCAAAATCTCCCTGAACTATATTTTCCTACATATTAAAATCCCATGTTGGACTTTAATGGTACGTATGTCTAATTATATTAACTTATGGTTTGTACAAAGTTTTTATATAGCTTACTCATGATGTATTACTCTCGAATGATTGATTAATGGAGCTTTGGCCAAAATAATATCTAATATACTGTGTTAATTTTAGATTTAATTGTGGTTGTACTTTATGCTAGACTCCAATTGATAAGTCATTATTTATATTCACTTTGTAGCACATTTAAAATATAAATAGAGCCATATAGTGTTGTATTTATTAAAAGTCATCTTATATTACATAAAAAAGATTACACAAAATAAAATTTTACAAATAAAAAATCAATTACCCAGCAATTACATTCTCTAATTCCATGGTAGATAAAGAAGGTTCAAGAGATTCAACTTTGTTCTTTACAAGGTGTTGAGTTTAATAAGAAGGTTTAAATTGGTATTCTTTCAACAATATGTGTAAGACATGAAAGAAAACTAAAACAACAAAGAGAATAAATAATTTCAGAGGAAACAAGAGAGGGAGAAATTTTTCTAGAGGAAACCCATATGGATAACTGAAGAAAAAGGTTAAAAATTGAAAAAGAAGGTGAAAAATAATGAAGATAGGTGAAAAATAAGGAAGAATAGTGAAATATGAGGAAGAAATATGGATATAACTGAAATAAGGTGAGTATTTATTAAAAAAAATAAATTTGAAAGAGGTTTAGACTGATTAACCATTATTTTCTGTTAGGTGGGCTATTTTGATGGTTTTTTTCAGCTACCATGCGCTCCCAAGCGAGTATCTACACATGTTATGCCAGGTTAACGGCGAGAGGTTTTTAATACGAGCGAAAATATAGTTCAGGGGGATCTTGGGGACACCGAGTAGTTTAAGTAATAAACTGACAAAAATATGATAGTTTAAAGGGGGTTTGTTGAGCATTAACTCTTGAATATGTGTGATGACCCAAAATGTTATCTTTAAATTTAATAAGTAATTATGTATTCTAAGACCTCGAAAAGCACCATTTATCATTTCTCGACTTGTGTGCGAAGTCCGTAAATTGTTCCGAAAAGTTTTCATGTGAAAAATAGATTAAAATGTGAAATAGAGCTTTAAAACTCAAGTGAGTTGACTTTGGTCAATATTTTTATCAAACGGACCCGGATCATTATTTTGACAGTTTCGGTAGCTCCGTATCGTGATTTGGGACTTGGGCGTATGTCCGGAATTTAATTTGGAGGTCCCTAGCTCAAGTAATGACCATTTAACAGAATTAGCAATTTAAAGGCTAAAGATTTCCAAGTTTGACCACGGAGTTGACTTTTTGATATCAGAGCCGGAATCCAATTCTGGAAATTTGAACTGCTCCGTTATGTCATTTATGACTTGTGTGCCAAATTTAAAGTCATTCCGGATTCATTTAATATATTTTGGCACGAGATTTGTAAATTGAAAAGTTTAAAACTTAAAGTTTGAATCGGGGTGTGAATCGTAATTTCAGCATTGTTTGACGTGATACGAGACCCCGAGTAAGTCCGTATTATGTCATTGGACTTGTTGGTATATTCGTATGGGGTCCCGAGTACACCGAAAGTGATACGGATTGAAATCGGATCTAGAATTGGACTTAAGCAAAATCTGAATTTTTTCTTCTGTTGTAATCACACCTGCGGAGTTTTGACCGCAAGTGCGAGCTCACGGATGCGAGCCTTCTATCGCAGATGCGCCCAGGCGTGTCAAGGCTTCGATCGCAGAAGCGGACAACTTCTCGCAGAAGCGTGCCCGCAGATGCGTACCAAATCACGCAGATGCGAGACTGGGCTGGCCTGGGGTCTTCGCAGGTGCGGCCATTTTGCACAGAAGCGGATGTCGCAGGTGCGACATGAGTGTCCACATATGCGGAACTTCACCTGGCAGCCTGGCATCGCAAATGCGAGCTTTGTCTTGCAAATGCGAGTCCGCAAATGCAGAACTTTTATCTGCAGATGCAAAAATGACTGGGTAGAGCCCATAAATTCGGAAGTCGCCATTTTTACTCATTTTTGAGTTTTAAGTCTCGGATTTGGACGATTTCAAGGGATTTTTTACGACTTTGAATTGGGTAAGTGTTCTTTAACCAAAATTGACTATATTTCACAAATCCATGTCTATATTTATCATTTATTTTGGATTTAGATGGAAGAAATTGGAATTTTTGTAAAACTTTCCAAAAACGAAAAAATTAAGATTTGAAGGTCCATTTGATATCGGAATTGGATAATTTTTGTATGGTCAAACTCGTAGCGGAACAGGTGTTCGGATTTCGCGAGTTTTTTGGGATCTGATACGTGGGTCACACTGTCGAATATTTTAATAAATTTTGGATTTTTATCCAGAAAATTAGTAAATTCATATGGAATTAATTCATATGGTTAGTATTAAATATATAGAATTGTTTGTGAATAGATTTGAAGCTTTCAGAGATAAATCTAAAAGGAAACATTGTGGTTGAATAATTGATTGGAATTTGCAAAGTGAGGTAAGTGTCGTGGTTAACCTTGACTTGAGGGAATAAAACCCTTAAATTATTTGTTATATGAAATGCATGAGAACGATGTATAGGCGAGGTGACGAGTGTCTATACGTCGTGAAATTAATTGTTTGCCTGCTTACTTAAAAAATCATAAATTATTTTAAATCATAAATTAATTACTATAATAATTGTTTTTCTATTATCTTTGTCAAATATTAATTCTTGAATTCCTACATTAATTGTTACATGCTATTTGAATTATGTGTTTTAATTGTTATTTGACATTTAACATATTAAATATTAAACTGCCTATTTTCTCCATAATTTTTATAATAATTTGCTATTTGTCATTGTTTGTTTAATAATTAAATCAAAATTATTGTATGCTTGTTGTCTTATAATTTTATATTAATTGTTGCATTTATTGGGAAATTTCTTCTATAAGAATTGATTGAAATGGATATATTGGAGGATCGGATTGCACGTCGCAGCAGACTTATTAAAAAATTCATATTGGAGGATCGGGTTGCACGCCGCAACAGACTTATTAAAAAGTCCATATCGGAGGATCGGGTTGCACGTTGCAACAGACTTATTAAAAGTCAATATTGGGGGATCGGATTGCACGCTGCAACAGACTTATTTAAAAGTCTATATATATACTTGATTGAAATAAATATATGACAGACTTGATTAAAAGGAATATATTGGGACAGCGGGTTGCACGCTGCAACAAAATTGAATGTGAATATATTGTGAGAGCGGGTTGCACGCTGCAACAGAATTAAGTGAAATAATAATGGATTATGGTCGCCAAGTTGGCTTCAATTATTATAATTGAGTTATCTGATTTATTTCCATTATTTGTTGTTGTTATTAATATTGCGTACAAGTTAATGTAAGTGAACCGCCTTAGCCTCGTCACTATTTCGTCGAGGTTAGGCTCAACACTTATCAGTACATGGGGTCGGTTGTACTGATACTACACTCTGCACTTCTTGTGCAAATCTCGGAGTTGGTCCCAGTGGCGTGCCATAGACATTGCTCGGATTTCAGCTACCAGAGGAGACTTGAGGTATAACTGCATGGCGTCCGCAGTTTTGAAGTCCCCGTCTATTTTACTTTAGATGTGTGTTTATTTTCAGATAATTTTATTTTATTCAGACCTTTATTTGTATTTATTCTAGAAGCTCGTGCACTTGTGACACCAATTTTAGGATGGTATTTAGATACCGTGATTTTTATGAATTATTTCACTATATTTTAAACTCTGTTTCCGCTTTTGTTTCCTTGATTATTAATAATTTAAAGATTGTTTGAAAATTAGTTAATATTATTCTAACGTTGGCTTGCCTAGCAAGTGAAATGTTAGGCGCCATCACGGTCCGAAGGAGGGAATTTCGGGTCGTGACAATATGTGAGACATCTAATTTTCCGTTTATGAATTGTAGACGTGCTTTGCAATTACAACCCAAAATTTTGTAATAGTTTCACGGGACAATACATAAAGTTTAACACAATTATTTTTTATATAAGGTAAAAATTTAATTGATTTAAAGTCCTTACATATTTGGAGTTACTACATAGTAGTTCAGATAAGGAAAATTTTGGTAGCAAAAATTTTAATTGATTTTAAAGTTCTAAATATTGGGGAATTAATTAAATAACTATGACTATTTTGTCTAATGTGAACTCTATTTTCAAAGGGTAAAAAAGGCGAACGACATCTCGCTAAGGGCCTTCGTGCTTTTAATATAGTATAGATAGATAGATATAGATAGATAATCCAAAAAATTTCGCCATTTATCTATTTTTCTGAAAAAAAACTATTTAGCAAATGACTCTTTTTTGTTTCTCTTGCAATTTGTAGACCTTTTGGAATACAGTGTAAAGATCCCTTTTTGAAAATCTTATGAGAAATTCATGGATCAGTCTAGATTCTATCTTAATCACTATTATAGAGAGGGAAATCAAGTCGCAGACAAGCTTGCATTCATTGTCACTCTATCCCTCATTCACAACTGTTTCGAGTGTTTTTTGACCTTCCTCCTCAAGTCAAGGGACTCGTGAACATGGATAGATGGGACCTGCCGGTATTTCGAAAGATTAGACTAAAGAGAACATGCATTACCTTTGATCCTCTTTGACCATGCAGTCTTGAACAGTAGGGATAGACTTCCTGATAGTACTTTTTTTGAATAGGTTGGATCTCCTTCTTCCGGGCACATAGCTTGTGTAATGTTACTCATATGTATTTACTTCTCATTCGTAAAAGTTGGCATCTGCTGTTTTACAAGGGTGATCTAGGGAGTTAGCTAGTCTATCTATACTCCCTCAGCTCAATGTATCTTTCTTGGAGATGAATGAAATGGGTAGTTTATTAAAAAACAAAAAGAGAAATAATTAAACCACACTCTAAAATTATGCAAGTTATTGTTGTAAAGTTGTGCAATATGAGGACTTTCTGCATATGGCCCACGTTTCTTCTCCTAAGGCCCAAATTTCAACTCCGAAGCCCAGCACAGTTTCAGGCCTTAACAGCTCCACATATATAATCCTTACTAATCTCCAAAAGCCCTAACCCTAGTATTTCTAACCTTCGCAGCTCCAAACACTCCCAATTTCTACGGCGACCAGCGACCAGCGACTCCCAAATCAGCCATGGGTAAGCTTAGTTGTTCTTCACTATTTCTCTCTTCATTTGCAATTTATTAAGGATTAATTTTGTACCTTGGATTTATTGATTGTAGGTAAGGTACACGGATCATTAGCTCGTGCCGGGAAAGTGAGAGGGCAAACACCTAAGGTTGCTAAGCAAGATAAGAAGAAGAAGCCACGCGGACGCGCTCACAAGCGCATGCAATACAACAGGCGATTTGTTACTGCCGGTACACATCTGTTTTCTTTCTTTAATATCACTTTATGGATATAAATACTGTTTTCGTCTCTAACTGTATTTGTAATTGAAAAAGTTAATACTCCCCTTGTTTCAATTTAGATGACACATTTTTTTATTGAGAGTCAATCTAACTAAACTTTAAAGCTAAATTGGATTAGTTCAACTCAGTATTTTAAAATTGCAATGTAGGTATTCAAAAACTATATGAAAAGTACTGTAAATTGCAACTTTCCTCGTGTCAATATGATAAAAAAATACATTTTAAAATGTTGGTCAAATTCATACAGTTTAACTCTTGATAAGCGATCATCTAAATTGAAATGGATGGAGTAATATATTTAAGCGTGCACAGTCCTAGTAATTTTGTCCCCAAAAAAAGTAGTTTAGTTTCTCTGGTTTTCATTTGTTTATGTAAATGTATATGAAATAGGCTAACAGGGGTATATATTAGTAGGTACCCACACGTCCATTAGTATGCAAATCATAAAACAGAATAAAACTGTTGATAACTGTAGATAAAGTGACAAATAATGATGCACAGAAAGTATGTATGTGTCAAATGTACTAATTTTATGTATGCCAGTAAGCACTTACTCGCACATGGTTTTCACATCACACCAGTAATAACATAACATGTGTATTCTGCATGCTCTTTTATCATCTAACCATGGTCAATAACACCTCATTTATTACTTAACAATGATAGAATAATGTATTGGTGTGGTGCGGGTGAGATTTTACCATACACTGCTCATATTGATGTATGAATGTGCTAGTGAAATTTAACATAACATGTGTATTCTGCATACTCTTTAATCATCTAACCATGGTCAATTAATGTCCATTTTCACCTCATTTATTACTTAACAATGATAAAGTATTGTATTAGTGAGGTGTGTGTGGGGTTTTACATAAACTGCTCATGTTGGTGTATGAATGTGCTATTGAAATTTAACACACTTGAAATCTCCCCAATACCCATTAGCTTTTGTTCAGAATCCTGAATCTATGATCGTAAGCATTCTAGACAAGTTTTGGGGTTGTCAGATTTGATAAAGCATCTGTGGTGTAAATTGAGCTTGTGTATTTTTCTGTTCAGCATTTTATGATCTTAACACAGTAGATCTATTTCATTTCTATTAAAAGAAACAAGTGGATTAATTGTTCTAATATAACAGATTTTGCTAGTTTAAGTACTAGTGCGATGTGATATTTCTGGTGTGGTTACTTTTATTTGTTAGTGGTATATCCCTGTTTGATTGCTTGTATCTATTCTTCATTTTGCAAATGAACATTTTTGAATCTTCTCTTTTGGACATTTAAATTATATTTTCTCACTGAATTCTGCTTCCGTCTCTGAGCCGAGGGTCTCCGGAAACAGCCTCTATCCCACCGGGGTAGGGGTAAGGTCTGTGTACACTCTACCCTCCCCAGACCCCACTAGTGGGATTCTACTGTGTTGTTATTATACTGAATTCTGCTTCTGTCTGCTTGCAGTGGTTGGTTTCGGGAAGAAACGAGGGCCTAACTCCTCAGAGAAGTAGATGAGGACGTCCATTGTGGTTCAAGAATTTTGTCACCTTGTTTTGTTTGTAAATTTTAATTTTGGGACCTGATAATCGGAAAACTAGTTTATGACTTGTTTTTGCAGGACCAATGAATGTTTGGTGTTTTGAAAGAATTTGAATTTCAGCCATGCTATCTTTTATTGATTATATCATCTTATTCATGACTTGAATGTTGTGTTATAGCTATTGGGTTGCCACTTCTGTTTCATAGGGAGTGATTCCCTTGATACTTGCCCTCTTGACTTGATGTGTGTTTCCTTACAGAGGCTATGGCTTCCGGCAATGTTTTTTTAGTTCAGTGAGGTAATTCTGAAATGCTCGATTGGGCTTCATTTGGAATCCTATTAACCACAATTTGTGCTTTAGAATTTCTTCTTCAGAATATCATTGCTATGCAATCTGACGCGCTTGCTGCGATCTCGTTGAATAAAATGCAAACGAAATGACATCAAGCTAAAGGTTTTCTTTCTATTATTGTTATACTGGTCGATATGCCAATTACCACACAACAAAGTAAAAACAATTCTGAAGTTACGTTAGTGAGAGTATCTTATACTAAGATTATGACAAGGTACGCATGAAGTCAGTGATGTAGTGCGAAATAGCTTCCTTTAAAATTTATTTAGTTGATAATTTGTTTGATACCTTAGACTTCTTGAATCACTTTTGCAAGAATTTATGTTGCACAATCGCTTATATGTTGACTTGGATTAGGGAAAGAGATGACTTCTTCAAACATTAAAAGCTAGAAGTTGATTTGATTAGATGTCTAAGTTATAGATGATAGTGCTCTCTCTCAGATAGGGCTGGCAAGTTGCCCGGTCCCGGGCCAAGTGGGCTAGACCAAACGGTCTCGGATCCGATCATGAGTCGATTCCAAATTAAACGGACCCGGGCTAACGGACTTTGTATGGACTGACCCGGGGCCGTTTGGTCCTGGGCTAAACGGTCCTGGTTGCGGGCTAAACGGGCTAAGTGGGCCCAATATATATATATATATA
>AWOL01S0085121.1:9294-22912 GCA_000715115.1 Nicotiana otophora
TTTTGCGGCCGCACAATTCATGTGCGGTCCGCAATTTGCACAAATGTCTGCTGAGTTTTCCCTCTTTGTTTGCGGCTGCAGGTGAAATTCTGCGGTCCGCAATTTCTTCTGCGGACCACACATTGTGTGCTTATGTGCCCTTTGTTTCCTTGTACTTGGACTGCTCCTCTTTGAGTCGGATTTCATCTCGGGAGCCCAACTTCCAAAATTCCTGCAATTTTGTACAATTTTATTATTTCCGGGAGCATAATTCAATGCGTTTAGACTAAAACAAAAGTTAAAAGGCGCTAATAAGTAGTAAAAATCCCCACTTATCACTGCCCCCTCACCCGCCTGAGATATGGTTAGATTTGCTGGAAATAGCCTAGCCTGGGTCATAGAATCCATGAACCGCAGCATACGGCCCATGACCTCTTGAAAGCCCGGTGCGGTCATGAAACCCGTTGCGGCCGGCTCAGTTGCAAGTACCTCATCCTGGTCCTCATTCACATGATCCTCCACCGGATCCACTGGTGGTACTTATGGAGCAACTGTAGGACATTCTCATCCTCTAACAGAAGCTGTGGGAGCAGCCCATCTGCTGCCGGGTACTGCCGTAGCACGCGTTCTCACCATCTGTGAGAGAATAAGAGAAAGATACTTAGCACAACATCAACTGCACAATAGGAGATGAAGAAAGAGGAGTTTCCAAATACTCTATAGCCTCTCGAAGATAAGTACGAACGTCTCCGCATCGACCTGCAAGACTCTACTAGGCCTACTCATCACTCGTGAGACCTAACTGAACCTAGTGCTCTGATACCAAAACTGTCATGACCCAAATCCCATAATAGATTGCGATGGCGCCCAACAATGTGGTTAGGTAAGCCAATGGTGAATCTTCAATATAATTATCCCATTTAGCCTTTAAACTTAGAATTTTCATTAATTAAATATGAACTAAACATGAAACTCATGGAAACATATGCACTGCTTTACCAAATAAAATGGGTACGAATAGTACATAAAGTAATATGATAGTAACAACAAGTACAACTGTGAAAGTCCACTAGAAGCCCCCAAAACTCGGTGTCATAAGTGCATGAGCAATCTAGGGAATACAAAACTACTACAACTACTGTCTGAAATAAAATACACGGAAATAATAAATAAGGTAGGGAGAGTATCTGTATTCTGCAGATAAAAGTAAGGCAAGCAGCTCACCACTAAGTCTCCGTGGAAATGCGTCTGCGCGCCCGTGTGACCGCTGGAAGTACCTGTCTTCGTACCTGCACAATCAGTGCAGAAGTATAGTGTGAGTACGTAAATCAACGCGTACCTAGTAAGTATCTAATCTTACCTCGAAGAAGTAGTGGCGAGGGATCAACTTGACACTTACTAGTGGTCAAATAATAAAATACATAAAGTAGACATGTATGAAGTACAACAAGTAGCAATAAAACAGATAAACTTTAATAGTAAATTTCCAAATGTGGATCAATATGAAATCACTAAAATATCATAACCGGCCTCGAAGACACGAACTTAGTTGATATCAGTACCAAATCAATTCTCAAGTATTAAGTATGAGTCTGCCAAGGTGAACGGCTTGATCTCATAAGAGTAATTTACAATATTGCCGAGACGAGCGACCTGATCCCATAAGAGTAGTGTTACCATACTGCCGAGGCGAACGACCCGATATCATAAGAGTAATTTATAATATTGTCGAGACGAATGACCCGATCCCATTAGAATAATTTACAACACTGCCCAGGCGATGTGAATCTAAATTTACCCGGACATAACATGAATAGAGCTACGTACGAACTCTCGTCACCTCGTGCATACGTAGCTCCCATAACAAGTAGCACACAACAATTAATACATATAATGGAATAATTCTCTTTTACAAGGTTAGGCAAGAGACTTACCTCGCTTCCAAGCTACTACTCGGCTCTAAGACCTCATTAGTTGACCCCAAACGACACTGAGTAATCCAAAACTTGTCAAAAGCCGTATAAACTAATCAATATATACTCAAAGGCTCATAATTTAACTATTAAAGTGATTTCTCAACCAAATTCAAAATGTCCATAAAAGTCACTCGTGGGCCCACATGCCCGGATTACAAAATTTTTGGAAGATAAATATTACCCATGATGTTACAAACTCAAATATATAATTTATTCTCAATTCCATTATCAATTTTGCGGTCAAATCCTATTTTTACCAAACCTTAGGTTTCCAAAACAATCCCATAATTTCCACTTATTTCCATGTTAAATCTATCCATAATCCATCTATTTAACTCAAAAGTGGATAGAATTCACTTACCTCGTGTTACTTGATGAAAATCCCCTCAAAATAACTCCCCAAATTCGGCCAACTCAAGTGGAAATAAGAGAAAGAGAGCTAAGTCCTGCATTAAATCAAGTTTGCCTAGGCCCGTCCTTCTTCGCGATCACAGAAAAGGCCTCGGGATTGCGAAGGCCAAGCTGGCTCAGCCCAACTCCTACCTCTACGCATTCACGACCTAAGTCTTGCATTCACGATTCCCAACAGCCCATTCCCTTCGTGTTTGCGGTCCTCCAGCTGCGTTCGCGAAGGCAAACTGTAGCACCCCAAAATATTTCGAATTACTTAAGCGCTATTAAGAAAGTTGACGTGTGCTAATTATATTATTTTGTATGCAGACGAGGACTATTAATATGATGGATATCAATTGGATATGATAATAAGTGTACGAGGCATATTATAAGAGATGTGGGGTCTAAAGCGAAGCCTAAGTCTAAGTCAAGTTGGAAAATTACATGATAGACTAAAGTTCCAAATGAGTACGCACAAGACCAAAATTTGGACGATCATATGTACATATATAAAGATTTATATGATGAACAACTGATCAAATTAAATATCTTCGAGTCTAGTTTCTAATGCTTTAAACCGTTCGTCATTTGGACACTCCTACAAGAAGTTATGACCAAATTATCAAAAGCTGGTAGAATGTGACACTACCACAACGCCCCATGCGGCGTGCCTGTGGGGATTTCCAGAACACTTCGCAAAATAATTTCTGGGCACATTTTTCACTACCGCGTTGTGCCCTGCGCCACCCCATGCGGCGCGGTTGTGCAATTTCTGGGTTTTTTTTACAACCTAACCCCATTTTAATAAATAGCCTTTGGGGCTATTTGGGACAATTTTCTGGTGAGTCTAGAGATAGGTGAGATCATTTTAGAGAGAGAAGGAGAAAACCTAACCTCCCAATCATCCAATCTTGCACCAATCTTTAAGAATCAAGGAAGTCAATCACTAGATTATCCTTCATCCTGGTAAGTCCTACTTCTAAGCTTTCATACAAGAGGTTATGAGTTCAAATATATTGTGGGGTTGGAATAGGCCATGCATGTGACACAAAGTTGTAGTATGTGGGGTTAATGAACCATTTTGGGTAGTTTCTTGTTGAAATTGGTTGAGGGATAAAAGGATCTCCATTGTAAAACCTTGTGGTCTACTTCGCATGTTAGGTGTTTGATAAAATTCCTAAGAGAGTTACATCATGAAAATCCTTTTAATTATTAACCGATTTTCACTATCTTCCTATAAATTGTTATTGCTAGAAGTGTTGGGGCATTGTAATAACTTAAGGAAATCTCGGACAAGGTATGTTGGCTAAACTTTCTCTCTTAGAATCAAATTCCATAATGTTCCCGTAAGTTCAAGTATGGTTGGCTCAAGATTTCTAATTTCTACATTCCGGGTTATCTCTTATAAACTTGACTATTCCGAATGAGCCTTATGTCAAAAGATATATGTTCAAAGTATGGTTTGCGTATTAAAATGTTATGACTTTGAGTCGTGTTTTAAATGAAAACTAGTATAACAATTGGGTGAGAAAACTCGATGTGCTTAAGATTCTAAATTGCTTATATGTGTACCTAAAGTTTTGATTGAAAATGTCTTGTGGTTGATAATCTATAAAGATGCTTGAAGATGAAATAAGTGAATTGGAGATATAGAGTGTGGCCAACATACCAAGAATGTAAGTTATAATTGTGGCTAGTGGTGCCAATGAAATGAGAGGTTATGATAAAGATTATGAAATGAGCCTTGACTCAACTATTTAAAAATGATTTCGAAAATAGAATTTCCTAAAAGCTTTTATACTCAATTCATGCCCATAAGTGGTTATTTTAACTAATACTTTGCTTTATAAATATATCCAGTGTGGCTCGAGTTCTCACATACTCAGGTGTTAAAATTGTATATTGTCATTTCTGGGAAAGAGTATTGCAAGAATAAATGGTGTATTGATTGTTTATGATTTTGATGTGTGTTTCTATTGCTGGTCGGTATGCCCCATTCTTTGGGAAGAAACCTTTTGTGTTTAAAGTTTCCATTACTAATAAATTTGAGGTATATGATTGCTGAAATATTCTATATGTTGATATATGATGGTGATCTTTGAAATTGAAAGAGGTGAAATTGCGAAATATGAAATACGACCACCGTGTCAGGAATAAAGAATCTTGTGAATGGCCAAATGAGCCAAGGAAATATTATTGTTGTGAGTGACTAGAAATACTAATGAACATTTATACAATGTGAAAGAGGTTGAAGTGAGTATAATTGTATTTATGTTACCTTTGTGTACAAATCAATTAATAATTTTTTTTGGGAGTATCATTAGCAAAATCGAGGAAGGGTGGGTCATAAGTCCCACACCTGAAACTACACGTGCCGGTGTAGAGGTAGATTGTGATTATTCCCCTTATTTAGGATGAAATTGAAATATTGATGAAATCGTGATTATTCCCCTTAATTGGGATGTAACTGGTAATAACTATGAATTGGAAAAGTCAACCCACACGGCATATGTGGGAAGGCGGCCTATCTGATCAGGTGGAGATCGGACGCCATGTTGTGCACATGGTGGTACTACTCTTGGTAACAACTTTCTTTCGCATCACATGTCAAACTACATTATTCGTGGGGAGATGGCCTAGTTGATCGGGCGTGATCGGACTCCGTGCTAACAAAGACGGTGGTATATTGGTGCTAATAATCTCCCAACCAAAATTTTATATGAAGTACGTATTTTTTTGTTAAATTATTATGTTTTAACTGAACATTTGGATATTGTTGATTATGACTTGCTGTTTCTATATGTTGCCTTTTCTTATATGAGAATTCTATTTTGAAAGAGGANAGAGGTTGAAGTGAGTATAATTGTATTTATGTTACCTTTGTGTACAAATCAATTAAAAATTTTTTTTGGGAGTATCATTAGCAAAATCGAGGAAGGGTGGGTCATAAGTCCCACACCTGAAACTACGCGTGCCGGTGTAGGGGTGGATTGTGATTATTCCCCTTATTTGGGATGAAACTGAAATATTGATGAAATCGTGATTATTCCCCTTAATTGGGATGTAACTGGTAATAACTATGAATTGGAAAAGTCAACCCACACGGCATATGTGGGAAGGCGGCCTATCTGATCAGGTGGAGATCGGACGCCATGTTGTGCACATGGTGGTACTACTCTTGGTAACAACTTTCTTTCGCATCACATGTCAAACTACATTATTCGTGGGGAGATGGCCTAGCCGATCGAGCGTTATCGGACTCCGTGCTAATAAAGACGGTGGTATATCGGTGCTAGTGATCTCCCAACCAAAAATATATATTATTTTCGTATTTTGAAAATTGTTATGCTTCAATTGGGCATTTGGATATAGTTGATTGAGACTTGCTATTTATATGGATTTCCTTTTCTTATATGGTTATTTTATTTTGAAAGAGGACTTTTAGCTTTACATACCAGTACTATTCGATAGTAATAGCGTCCATTTTGCCGGGGGCGCTGCATCTTTAATCGATGCATGTGGTTCCACAACAGGCGACATTGATCTGTGATAGCGGTACACTCTCTTCAGCTGACTTGGTGAGCCCCATTCATTTCGGGGTCATGTATCTTTTATTTCTCATGTACTGTGTTTTGAGGTATAGTCGGGGCCTTGTTGCCAGTATTTTCATATTACTTTTCAGTTGTACTTAGAGGCTCCGTAGACAGGTTGTGAATATGTTTGATGTTAAAAATTGAATTATAACTGTTGGTATTTGTCAACATGTCTTTCATTAAATCCGTATTGCCTACTTTTTGTTTCATCATATGTTTACTGCTAGTTGCCTTTACTGCTTAAATCTCCGTTGTTAGCTTATATTATTGAATTGTTTACTGGTCATTTACTTCCTTGTTTTCCCATATTTAGACTATGTTATACTCTGTTTACTTTCTTTTCTCCTAGTAGGTGTCTTGACCTGGCCTCGTCACTACTCTACCGAGGCTAGGCTTGATATTTACTAGGTACTGTTGTGGTGTACTCATACTCTGCTTCTGCATATTTTGTGCAGATCCAAGTATGTTGCATGTGCTGGAAGCCAGTGATTGATTAGTTACTTTTGGAGACTTCAAGGTGTACCTGCCCGACGTTCGCAGGCCCCGAAGTCACTTTATGCTTTTAGATATTCTACTGTTTATTTCTTATTCTAAAACAGTATTATAGTCCGAGACTATTAGTACATTCTTGTAGAGCTTATAACTCCGTTCCACCATGTTTTGGGGAGTTGTTCACAGTTGTACTGTTGAGTTTTATTATGATAGTTTAATGGTTAAATTGAGGTTTTATTATTATTTCTGTTGTTTTTCAATATATGTCAGGCTCACCTAGTCTTAGAGACTAAGTGTCATCACGACATCCTAAGATGGGAGATTGGGGTCGTGACAAGTTGGTATCAGAGCTCTAGGTTTCTAGGTATTACGAATCATAAGCAAGCTTATTATAGTCTTGCGGATCGGTTCGGAGACGTCTGTACTTATCTTCAAGACGTTATGAAACTGCTAGGAAATTCCACTTCTTTGATTTCTTATCATGCGAATTTGTTGATTTCCAAATCTGAGTCTTTGTCTTTGTATTCTCTTACATGTGGTGAGGACACGCACTGCTGGATTCGATGATCAGACACCCGCGCCCCCTGCTAGAGCCGCGCGAGGACGTGGCCGGGGTAGAGACCAAGGAGGGGCACATGGTGCAGCCAAAGCACCTGCCCGAGTAGCAACTGAGGAGCCACCAGTAGCTCTGGTTGGGGGACAGGCACCCGAGATGCCTGTTGTTTCCCTGGACGTCAGGAGACCATAGCATAGTTTTTGAGCATGTTCTGCACTCTAGCTCAGGCGGAATTGATTCCCCTTGCACCAGCCACATATCAGGTTTGTAGAGGAGCTCAAACTCCCGCGGCTTGCACTCCAGAGCAGCGAGTCCACATTGATCAGGTCTTGGGTGTCATGCCAGCACAACCAGTTATTCCGGTTTAGCCTGAGGTTAGGCCAGCGGCTTCTGAGGAGGAGCAGATGAGGCTTGAGAGGTTCACAAAGTATGATCCTCCTACTTTTAGTAGCATAACTACCGAGGAACTATAGGGTTTTCTAGAGAAATGCGGCCGTATTCTCCGCACCATGGGTATTGTGGAGGTGAACATAGTCGCTTTTACCATATTTCAGCTGTCAGAAGCAGCGTATCAGTGGTAGAAGGGTTACGAGAAGGGTAGACCAGCTGATTCACCCCAACTTACTTGGGCTCAATTTTCAGAGATGTTTTTTAGAGAGTTTGTTCCTAGACCCTTCGGGATGAATGATGCATAGAGTTTGAGCAGCTTCGCTAGGGTACTATGACAGTGTCAGAGTATGCTATCAGATTCAGTGAGTTATCCCGACATACACCTACTTTGGTTTCTACAGTCAGAGAGCGAGTCTATAGATTCATCGATGGGCTTAACTATGGTATTAAATTCAGCATGGATCGAGAGTTGGAGATGGATACTCCGTATCAATAGGTGGTAGAGATTGTGCGGACATTGGAGGATATGAGGGGCCGTGAGAGAGAGGACAGGGAGGCCAAGAGGCCTCGAGACTTGGGAGGATATAGTGGTGCACGTGCTCCAGTTGCAGCTCATCATGGCAAAGGCTATGTGAGCCGTCCAGTTCATGCAGCACTTTCAGTTACTAGCGGTGCTCCTACTATTCTGAGTTCCAGGTTGCCCATTTTGCTTAGCCATTTTGTAGTGCACCTCCTACACGGGGTGCCTTCAGTGGTCAGTCTAGCGTGACCAGGCCAGGGTCAGTTTCAGCAGCCATTACCACCGAGAGCTTGTTTTGATTGTGAGGATACTAGACATATGGTGAGGGACTACCCCAGACCTAGGAGGGGTGCAACTCCACAGACTACACATGCTCCACGTATTCCACAGGGTCCACAGACTTCACAAGCCATGGTTGTTGGTCCAATTGCCACTCCACCCGCCCAACTAGCTAAGTGTGGAGGCAGGCGGGTAGAGGTCGCTATAGAGGGGGAGGCCAAGCCTGATTCTATGCTTTTCCGGGTAGGACAGAGGCGGTCGCATCAGACACAATTATCACATATATTGTTCCGGTATGTCATAGAGATGCATCAATATTATTTGATCCAGGCTCTACTTATTCATATGTGTCATCTTACTTTTCCCCGTATTTGGATATATCTCATGATTCTTTAAGTTTTCTTGTATATGTATCCACGCCTGTGGGAGATTTTATTATTGTGGACAATGTTTACCTGTCATGTTTAGTTGTTATTGGTGGTTTTGAGACCAGAGTTGATCTAATATTACTCAATATGGTAGGCTTGATGTGATCTTGTGCATGAACTGGTTGTCACCCCATCATGCTATTCTGGATTGTCACGCCAAGACTGTGACATTGGCTATGCTAGGTTTGGCACGGTTGGAGTGGAGGGGTACATTGGATTACATTCCTAGTAGAGTTATGTCCTTTCTGAAGGCGGAACGGATGGTTGAGAAAGGGTTTGATGCATATCTAGCCTTTGTGAGGGATGTCAATACTGACACTCCTACCGTTAAGTCAGTTGCGGTAGTGAGAGACTTCCCGGACGCATTCCCAACGAATCTTCCAGGCATGCCCCCCGATAGAGATATCGATTTTGGTATTGGCCTGGTGCCGGTCACTCAACCTATTTCTATTCCACCGTATCGTATGGCACCAGTGGAGTTGAATGAGTTAAATGAACAACTACAAAAGTTGCTTGATAAGGGTTTCATCCAGCCTAGTGTGTCACCTTGGGGTGCTCCGATTCTGTTTGTAAAGAAGAAGAATGGCTCGATGCTGATGCCTATTGATTATAGGCAGTTGAACAAGGTTACAGGGAAGAATATGTACCCATTACCCATCATTGATGACTTATTTGACCAGATTCAGGATGCTAGAGTGTTCTCGAAGATTGATTTGAGGTCAGGGTATCATCAGCTAAAGATTTAGGATCCGAATATCCAGAAGATTTCCTTCAGGACTTGATATGGTCACTATGAGTTTCTAGTGATGTCATTTGGGTTGACCAACACCCCAGCAGCTTTTATGCACCTGATGAACATCATATTCCATCCATATCTTGACTCAATCATCATTGTGTTTATTGACGACATCTTGGTGTACTCCCGCATTCGGGAGGATCATGAGCATCAACTAAGGATCGTGCCCCAAATCTTGAGGGAGAAGAAGTTATACGCAAAATTCTCTAAGTGTGAATTATGACTTGGTTCGGTGACATTTTTGGGTCATGTGGTATCTAGTGAGGGAATCAAAGTAGATCCCAAGAAAATTAAGGCAGTTCAGAGTTGGCCCAGACTGTCTTCAGCTACTGAGATTCGGAGTTTCCTTGGTTTGGCCAATTGTTTGGTAGAGGGTTTCTTATCCACTATCGCACCTTTGACAAGACTGGCCCAAAAAGGTGCTCATTTCAGATGGTCTAAGGAGTTTGAGGCGAAATTTCAAAAGCTCAAGACTGCATTGACTACAGTCCAGTGTTGGTGTTGCCTACGGGTTCGGGGTCTTACATTGTGTATTGTGACACATCGTGTGTTGGGCTTGGCGCAGTGTTGATGCAAGACGGTAGAGTGATTGCCTACGCGTCTCGGCATTTGAAGATACATAAGAAGAATTATCTAGTGTATGACTTAGAATTGGTAGCTATTGTTAATGCATTGAAGATTTGGAGGCATTATCTATATGGTGTCCCATGCGAGGTCTATACCGACCACCGGAGTATCCAACATCTATTCAAGTAGAAAGATCTTAATTTGCGACAGTGGAGGTGGTTAGAGTTGCTAAAAGAATACGATATCACTATTTTGTATCATCGTGGGAAGGCCAATGTCATGACCCAAAATCCAACTAGTCGTGGTGGCACAGCCCTACAAGCTAGGTAAGCCAACTAACAACTATCCAATTTAATGAGATTTATAAAGACAGATGAATGATAAAATAACTGAACCTTTATACATTTCCCAAGGACTCGTAGTAAAAATTATGAGCTTTTAAGATTTAGAATTTACAAAGCTAGTATGAAATAAAGTACATCATTTGTTTGAAATATACATGAACAAATTAAAATTCTAAAGCTATAAAGATCAAGGGGCAGCTATAACCGGGAGGCAGGTACATCTTCAAATCCAGCTCCCGCCGTACACAGCAACATCATCATCCAACATCTGCACGCAAGGTGCAGAAGTGTAGTATGAGTACAACCGGCTCCATGTACTCAATAAGTAACAAATCTAACCTTAGGTTAAAAGTAGTGACAAGCTAGAACAAAGGCCGGAGTCCAACACCAATAGCCAACAACAGTTCGTAACAATATAATAAAAGTGATAAAAGAAATAACTAAGAGATATAATGCCCAGCTCGTTCACAGTTCCAGAAAATAGGCATGCTTTTCAAGTATATCAGTGAAAACCAAAATATTTTACCGAAATCACCAAAATATGAGTAAGTTTGTAAAATTGTGATTTTCCCCAAAACTTTCAACAAGTAAATCTTTCATTTTCAAATGGCATGAGGAAAATACATCTCTATGCCTACATGTCAATGTGTATGTGAAGTCATGAATGACGCAATACTGTACATCATGAGGAAAATGCATCTCTATGTCTATATGTCAAGTGTGCATGTCGAATGCAATGCAACTCAGTGATAAAACTATATACATACTCTCAGAGTACTCAATCTCACTGTCTCACACTTTTCACTCATCACGCTCAATCGCTCAACACACTCAGTCACTCAGCACTGAACATGGCAGATCCAGCCCTCAACACTCTCAGTCACTCAGCACTGTATAGGGTAGATCCAGCATAAATGAATCAATAGTAACTGCGCTCACTGTGGGTGTGCAGACTCCAGAGGGGAAGATCCTGCACAAGCACTATAATAAGCCAATCATGGCATGAATAAATAAAACCTGTTACGGCGTGCAGCCCGATCCTATCATAAATCAATAATACAGGGCAGATCCAGCCCAAGAATAATAAATCATGCTACGGCGTGCAGCCCGATCCCATCAATACCACTCACAATTCGTCCCTCATGCTCCAACTCAGTCACCAATCTCTCCAGTCTCTCGGGCTCACAATGTCATGAAAATCAGCCCAAAATGATGATATGATGTGTCAATAAATAGAAACAGAGACCGAGATATGATATGCAAATAAACGAGTATGACTGAGTATGTAACTACAATTTAAGCAAATAAATCACACCAGATATGACTTCAGTGGGTCCCGACAGAATAAGCATATAGCCTAAACATGGTTTCTAACATGGATCACAGCTCAATTACTTTAGCACGTAGATATTTCATGGATAAAAACAAGATTAGGTAACTACATAGTACTCCAGAATTAATCGAGTCATAATTCACACGGTGCACGCCCACACGCCCGCCACCTAGCATGTGCGTCACCTCAACACCAAACACATATCATGTGTATTCAAGGGTTCATACCCTCAACACCAAGTTTAGAAGTGCTACTTACTTCGAACAAGCCAAATCCAATATCGAGCAAGCCAAATGATACTCCAAAATGCCATCCCGCACCTACCGACCTCTGAATGACTCGAAACTAGCCAAAAGCAACTCAAATACATCAAATAATGCCTAAGGAAACAATTCAAATGATAAAGGTCAAATCTTTAATCAAAAGCCCAAAGTCAACCAAAAAGTCAAACCCGGGACCGCACCTCGAAACCCGACAAAACTCACGAAATTTGACAACCCATTCAATTACGAGTCCCACCATACTAGTTTCACTCAAATCCAACTCCGAATCAATGTTCAAAACTCAAAAATTCACTCTATGAAACTTTAGACAAAAGCCCCCAATTTTCTCTTTAAAATTCACAATTCAATTACCAAAAACGAAGATTAATTCATGAAATACAATCACAAACGAGTCGAGAATGCTTACCCAATCCACGCGGTGAATTCCTCTCCCAAGTCACCCAAACCGAGCTCCAAAAATCCAAAAATAGGTAAAAAAAATATCGAACCCTCGAACTTAAAACATTCTGCCCAACATTGTTTGCATTTGCGGATAGTAGGTCGCTTCTGCGATGTTCACATCTGCGGCAAAATTCTTCGCTTCTGCAAAAGTAGCTTGGCCCAATACCCCTCTCACATGCGGTAAAGTCATTCCTCTCCTGCGAAGCTCGTCGTGTCTGCGCTCCAATTCATCGCGCATGCGGTGTCGCAGGTGCGCTAATCTTCTCGATGTTGCGACCACAGTGCCAGCCCTCCAGTTCCGCTTCTATGCCTCATTCCTCATACCCTTGACTCTCGCATCTGCGCCCAGTAGTTTGCAGGTGAAACCACACCAGACTTTGCCCAGAACCAGCCTCCTTCAGCAAATGCAACATGCGACAAAAATGATCTGAACCTCGTCTGAAACTCATTCGAGCCACTCGGGACCCCATCCAAATATACCAACAAGTCCCATAAAATAACACGAACCTACTCGAGACCTCAAATCACGCATAATAACATAGAAACGATGAATCGCACCTCAAATCCAACTTAATGAACTTTTGAACTTTCGATTTCCAAAACTCGTGTCAAACCGTATCAAATCAACTCGAAATAAACCCAAATTCTGCACACAAGAGTCAAATGACATAACGAAGATATTCCAATTCCCGGAACCATAATCCGAACTCGATGTCCTTAAAGTCAACTCTCGGTTAAACTTATAAATTTTCCAAACCTAAATTTCTAACTTTCACCAATTAGCGCCGAAACCTTCTAGAAATATCCAAATACAAATCCGGGCATACACCCGAGTTCAAAATCACCATACGGACCTAACGGAACCATCAAATCTCCAATTCGAGGTCAAATATTAAATAGTCAAACTTGGTCAACTCTTCTAACTTTAAAGCTTAAATCATAAAATTCATTCTTCCAAATCAATTTCGAATAACCTGAAAACTAAAACCGGTGATTTACATAAGTCATAATACATCATACGGAGCTACTCATGCCCTCAAACTACCGAGCAAAGTGCAAATGCTCAAAATGACCGGTCGGGTCATTACAACCAATGTGGTGGCCGATGCCTTAAGTAGAAAGGCGGAGAGTTTGGGCAGTTTGGCATATTACCGGTATCTGAGAGGCCCCTAGCCATGGATATTCAGGATTTGGCCAATCAGTTTGTTAGATTGGATATTTCGGAGCCCAATCAGGTTTTTGCTTGC
>AWOL01S0085122.1:0-10296 GCA_000715115.1 Nicotiana otophora
CAAGGTCTTGTTGGAGTTGTGATTTGTGTGGTTTGAGGTAAGTAACACTTCTAAACTTGGCACTGAGGGTATGAATCCCTAAACTATGTGTTATGTGGTTGGTGTTGAGGTGAAGCACATGCTAGGTGATGGGCGTGTGGGCGTGTACCATGGAAATTATGACTCGGTCGATTCCATGGTACTGTGTAGTTATTAAACCGTATTGCTATTCGTGTAATCCCTACATGTTAGAGTAATTGAGCTGCGATCCAGGTTAGAAATCATGTTTAGGCTATATGCTTATTCCGTTGGAACTCACTGAGGTCATTTATGTTGTTGAATTTGTAAGGCCCCGTAAAATTTTGCCAAGGAATTTAAGGGTTCGTGGTGTTGAGGTAGGCTTACGTGTTTGAAAAATGCACTGAGGAGTTGATGAAATATTTTGGCAAAAGAAGCCAATTCTGCGGTCTGTTTCGCAACCGCAGAACCGTTTTGCGGGCCGCATAGTGGTCGCAGAGTCGAGCAGGGAGTTATTGAATTTTGAAAGTTGTTTCGCGCCATTCTGCGGTCGCATAATTCATTCTGCGGCCATATAAGTGGTAGCCCAGATTTTTGAGGACCATTTTACGGTCCAGTTTGCGGACCACAGACCTGTTCTGCGGTCAGTTATGTGACCGCAGACCTGATTTTGGAGGGTCCATTTTGTGTTTATTATAACTCGATCCCATCTTAATAAATAGACTTTGGAGATTATTTTGGGGCGATTATCTGATGATTTTAGATAAAGGTGAGAGTATTTTAGGGAGAGAAGGAGGAAAGCTACATTATAATCATACAATCTTGCGCCAATCTTCAAGAATCAAGAATCCATTCACTAGATCATCATCTACCCGGGTAAGACCTTGTCCTAAAACCTTCATGCAATTGTTTCAGGTTTAATTAGGTTATGGAGTTGGAATTAGGCCATGCATGTATCAATAACTTGTAGTATGTGAGGTTAATAAACTAGTTTGAGTAGTTTCTTGTTCAAATTGGTTGAGAGAGGAAGGGATTACCATTGTAGAGCTTTATAGTCTATTTTGCATACTAGGTATTTGACAAAATTCATAAGAGAGTTACACCATGTTAATCCTTCTAATTATTATCCGATTTTGACTACCCTCTTATAGATTGTTAATTCTAGAAGTGTTGGGACGTTGTAGTAACTTAAGGAAAGCTCAAACAAGGTATGTTGGCTAAACTACTCTCTTAGAATCGAATCCCATAATGTTCCCGTAAGTTTCAAGTATGGTTGGCTCAAGTTCCTAATTCCTATGTTCCGGGTTATCGCTTATAAACTTGACTATTCCGAATGAGACTTATGTTAAAAGATATATGTCCAAATTATGGGTTGCGTATTAAAATGTTATAACTTTGAGTCGTGTTTCAAATGAAAGCTAGTATGCCAAATTGTGTGAGAAAAACTCGATATGCTTAAAACTCTTAGTTGCTCATAATGTGACCACGCCAGGTGGATGGTGATAGAGAGCCTATGTCCATGCCAAGCGGATTGTGATATTGATCCTGTGACCACGCCGGGGCAGATTATGATTATGAGCATGTGACCATGCCTGCGGATTGAGATATTGGCACATGAGTTGCCTATGTGGTGGTGATTGAAAATATGGGCACGAGGTGCCGTGAGCATATGATTCGTGATTTTGGACCCGTGACTTGTGATTATGAGATGAGGTATCTCGGAGTAATTTTGTTGCCAGACTTGTGTTAGAACAACTTGATTAATTGGTTGTTATTTGTTTTCCTTATTTGGTTCCAATAGTACTTTAATGGTGTTCTTATTACTTTACTGTTTATATCATATGTTGATTCTTGTTTCCATTTACTGATTCCTGCTTTCATTATTAACTTTATACTTCTATACTGCACATGTTATTTTGACTAGTAGGTGTCTTGATTTGTACCTCGTTGCTACTCTACTGAGGTTAGTCTTGATACTTTTTAGGTACCAACCATGGTGTACTCATACTACACTTCCGCACATTTTTGTGCAGATCCAAGTATAGGAGATATAGGACTCAGGCAGAGTTAGCTTCTTGATCGCGAGGATTCAAGGTAGAGCTGCTTGGTCATCGCAGTCCCTTGGAGTCCTATTTCCTTTTTACTGTACTGTCAATTTGTTATCCGAACATTATTATATTTCGATTTTTGAGATCTTTCTATGTATTCAGCTAGAGTTCGCAACTCTTTATTACCTAGTCTTGGGAGGTTGTTGTGCCGGGTAGTCTTGTTTCACTTTTATTTCAATTTTTATATTAAACTTTGTATTAAAATATCATTGTTAAACTAGCTTAATTGTTGTATGTAATCGGCTTACCTAGTCTTAGAGACTAGGTGCCATCACGACACCTAAAGTGGGATTTTGGGTCGTGAAAAGGTTCGACTCCATTTGAGCTAGTTAGAGGTCACTTCTCAAGGATACTCGATTTTGGAGGGTTGGACTAGCCCGGATGAGGTAAGTGTCTTTCCTAGCTTTGGTTGAGGAAACCTTTCCCAATAATTGATATTGTTTGCTATATGCGTGGGTGATGTATATATGATGTGATGGAGCGTATATACATGTGCCATGGGTATTCATACATAGGGTTAGATTCTAGACTACTTTATGCCTTGTTTGATTGTGTGATTTACTTGTTCTAGATTTCATTCTATTGATCGACTATGTGAGCACCATAAACCATGCTAGATTTAATATTGAGGCTAATGGTACCTTATTTCTGACATGACGAACCATTCTTGAAATCATTGTTATACTTACTTTAGACGTATTCACGCATATATTATGAAACACATATCTGTACGTGTTATTCTTATGTTATGCCTTCAATTGATGTATGACTACTTAAGTTCTTACCCATGTTAAAGATTATGAAATGGCTTTTGATGCTTATTTAGGCATAATTATTATTTGGATGATGTAGTATGTGTTGGATTCGTGGTCATACATACATATATACATACATCCGACTGGGGGATCATCCCCTGTTACATGCATACATTCATGCGCAGTTATTTCTCGGTCCATGTGAATTTTATATGGTTACCTCTTATTCATATGCATACATTGCTGCATGTGGTACTCGAATATGGGTTGAGGTTATGGCACGAGGTTTCTGATGTGCGGTTATTGGGATATTGTTATTTATTGGCACAAGGTCTTTGTCGTGCGGTTGTAATGATTATGACATGTGAGCTATCCGTACAACATGTGAATTGTCCGTGCGGTTGTTATGATTATTGGAACGTGAGTTTTCTTTGCAGCACATAAGTCTTCCATGCGCTTATGGCACGTGAGTTGTCTGTGTCACATGTGGATATGGATCCATTCCGCTATGGTTTCCCTTTCATGTTTCTCTCTTGATAGCGTACACGCAAGTTGTGAGAAACCGACGGGTTTTTGGTTTATTGTGATGCGCGATCCTGTATGATGAGTTATTGAGCATAAAGGTGGAAGCTTGGCCATTCAAGATATCCTTTGTGCATATTCATGCATTTACATGGATTTTTCATGCATATCATCTCTATATGCTAGTTGATGTATTTTACATATGTATGAGACTTGTTAGTGAATTGTTGGACACTTGGAGAATGTTGGAGTGATGTAAAAAGAGAGTTATAATCCTACATTGAAATGTTAGACTCATAAACATGATAATTGGACATTGATACGGAATTGGATCATTGTTAAGTATAGACACTCTACATTCATGTATAAGTATTTGAGCACATACTACTTGGTGCATGTCTCTTTGTGTGTGGAGTTGGTGCAAGTCGTATTTGCTTGATCTAATTGGGAAAGCTTGTTTATTACCTTTACCCCAATTGTGCACCTTTATTATTGATATTCGTTATTCTATGAGTCTTGTCGGTTACTTATCTATATTATACATGTTATTGAGTTGTATAGGTTATGCAAAGGGAGTATCTCTTGATTCAAAAACCTCGTCACTACTTCATTGAGGTTAGTCAGTATACTTACTAAGTACATGGTGTCGGTTATACTCAGACTATACTTCTGCACTTTGTGCACAAATTTCGGAGTTGTGCTACTGTTGATGACGAAGGCTAGCATAGAAGACGTACCAGTGTTCCAGATTCAAGATACATTTTGTTCATGGTAGTTTAGAACCTATATTTTTGTTTATATAAACTTCAAAGAGATGTTGTATTTATTCTTTGTATCAGCGTCGTAAATCTAAATCTTAGTGGCTCATGACTTATACTACTTGTCCTTGGGGTAGTTGTACAAATTTTTGCATTCTTCTTTATTATTATTGACGATTTGTCATTAGCGTTGCATCTTATATTGTCTAGCTTACCTAGCGGGTTGGGTTAGGTGCCATCACGATTTAATAGGATTTTGAGCCGTGACAAGCTTGTATCAGAGCTCTTGGTTCATAGATTCTTGTCACGATCCAAAATCCAGCTAGTCGTGATGGCACATAACCCAAGCAGCTAGGTAAGCCAAATAATAGACAACACAACTCAAATAGGGTAACAGGAATCAATAAATAGAATAACTGAGCTTTCTATACAAAATCCCAAGTATTGGTAGTATAAGTCATGAGCTTCCAAGACTTAGAATTTACAAAGTTGGTACGAAATAAATACATCATCTGCTCAAAATATACATAAATAAATTTATAAATATAAAGCTGCCAGGAACAAGAGGCTGCTATAACCGGAACACAGGTACATCTTCAATGCCAGCTCCCGCCATACACAACAACATCAACTCCAAAATCTGCACGCATGGTGCAGAAGTGTAGTATGAGTACAACAGACCCCATGTACCCAATAAGTAACAAACCTAACCTTAGGTTGAAAGCAGCGATGAGCTCGGAAGAAGGTTAGTGTCCAACACCAATAGCCACTATTAACTATTAACTCATAATAATATAATGGAGGCAGTAAAATTAATAGCTCTAAAGATATTATGTTCAGTTCGTTTACAGTTACAGAAAAGTTGACATGCTTTCCAGGTATAAACTGTCAAGTCCAGATATTACAACTAAAAATCAACTAAACATGTGTTTATCATAAGAACTGTATTTCCAATTCACAACACCAGATAAGAATTTCCGTTTACCAATTAGCATGAAGAAAGTACGTCTCTATGCCTACATGTCAATATACATGTCAAGTCATCAATTACCATATATCGTTAGCATGAGGAAAACGCATCTCTATGCCTACATGCCAAGTATGCATGTCAAATTAATTATTTCACAGCGATATCCCCAAGTAGTCTCACCCTCAACATACTCAAGTTGTCTGTCTCAAATGCCCACTTCATCATACACACACACAATCACTTAGCACTGTACGGGTGCCTGGCTCATAAGCCCCTCACAAAAGCACGTGTATACGCTCATTGATGGTATGGCAGACTCCGGAGGGACGGATCCTGCCCAAGCGCTAATTAAAAGCCTATAAGGCCTGCTGCGACGTGCAACCCGATCAACAACAATAATAAAGCCAATAAGGCCTGATGCAGCGTGCAACCCGATCCACAAAAACACTTCCAACTCGGCTCTAAGGCCCATCTCACTCATCAACCTGTCAAGTCTCAAGGGCTCACAATCTCATACAACTCAGCACAACAACTCCACATATGGAAGATCAATGATAACATGTGATGTAGTGATGAATGATAATCAGAGACTGAGATATAATATGCAAATGAAGAACCATGACTGAGTGTATATATACAGTTAAGTTAGATAGCTCAAAACAACAGAAATAACCTCATTAGGTCTCAATCGAATAAGCACATATCCTAAACATGATTTTTAAAAAAATGAATCATAACTCAAATAATCAAACAAGTAGGGAAAAACACGGATATAACAGGATGTGATAGCAGAACAAGTTTGATATTAGTCTAAAAATCAACTTGAGTCATGATTAGCCCGGTGCACGCTCGCACGCTC
This sequence comes from Nicotiana otophora, assembly GCA_000715115.1. Taxonomy (NCBI): domain Eukaryota; kingdom Viridiplantae; phylum Streptophyta; class Magnoliopsida; order Solanales; family Solanaceae; genus Nicotiana; species Nicotiana otophora. The sequence goes on from AWOL01S0085122.1 coordinate 5,970, forward strand.
GCCACCTATCATGTGCGTCACCTCAACATATCACAAATAACATGGTTCCCATGATAATTACCCTCAATTCAAAGTTTATAAATGTTGCTTACCTCGAACAATCCAAATCAAATACGGAGCAAGCCAAACAACACTCTATAAATGCCATCTCGCACAAATCAACCTCCGAACGGCTCGAAACTAGCCAAAAGCATCTCAAAAACATCAAATAATGCATAAGGAAACAATCCCAATTGATAAAGGTAGAATCTTTAATCAAATACTCAAAGTCAATCAAAACATCAAACCCGGGATTGCACCTCGGAACCTGATAAAACTCACAATATTTGGCAACCCATTCAATTACCAGTCCAACCATACTAATTTCACTCAATTCCAACTCCGAATTGATGTTCAAAACTCAAAAATTCACTTTTGGAAAGTTTAGACAAAACCCCCAAATTTCTCTTTCGAAATCCTCAATAAAATGCCAAAATCGAAGATGGAATCATGGAATAAAATCAAAACCGAGCTCTATAGCTCAAAATATGATAAAATCTGAAACCTTCGAAATAGAGTGCTTTATCATCACTGCCTAGGGATACTCATCGCGATCGCGAAGAAGAAATACCACTGCCACACAAAATCTCTACGCGTTCGCGACAGTGATAATGCAAACGCTAAGCACACAAATTCCCAAGCTTTGCGAAAGAATCCAAGCTTATGCGAATGCTTTGAAGAATCCGCAAGCCACCAGCTCCCACTCAGCACTACGTGACCGTGGTGCCCCATACGGGAACACGACAGTAACCGAACAAAACCTTCGCGAACGCATACCGTATGTCGCGTCCGCAATGAACAAACCACTAGTGGCCAAAACACACTTCGTGATCGCGGTTGGACCTTCGCGATCGCGAAGAACACCAGAAGCAACAAGTAATAGCAGAAAACAAGCAATATCAACATGGCCCAAAATGGTCCGAAACCCATTCGAAACTCACGTGAGTCCCTCGGGACCCCGTCCAAATATACCAACAAGTTCCAAAACACTACACGAACCTACTCGAGGCATCAAATCACACCTAACAACATCAAAATACAAAAAACGCACCTCAATCAAACTAAATGAACTTTTGAAATTTCAACTTCCAAAACTCGTGCCGAATCATATCAAATAAACCCGGAATGACTTCAAATTTTGCACACAAGTTCCAAATGACATAAGTAACCTATTCCAACTCCCGGAACAACAATTCGAACCCGATATCATCAAAGTGAACTCTTGGTCAAACATATGAACGCCAAATAGTGTCAAAGCTTTCTAGAGACATCCCAATGCAAATTCGGGTATATGCCCAAATCCAAAATCACCATTCGTACCTAACAGAACCGTTAAAACTCTGATCCGAGGTCAAATACAGGAAAGTCAAAATTGGTCAACTCTTCTAACTTAAAGCTTCCTAGTTGAGAATCATTCTTCCAAATAAATCCCAAATCACCTGAAAACCAAAACCAACGATTTACACTAGTCATAATACATCATATGAAGCTACTCAAGACTTCAAACAGCTGAATGAAATGCAAATGCTCAAAACGACCGGTTGAGTCGTTACATTCTCCCCTACTTAAACATATATTCGTCCCCGAATGTGCCAAAAGTCATTCTTCAAATCACCATATAACCTCCACGTACAGATACCCGTGGGTGATACCATGTCACCCCAATTCATATAAGCCTGACAACACAACTTAGCTGAAGAATCCTTACTTCAACTTTAGTCCATAATCTTATAACCCAATTTCTAATATCCAGAATCCATTACAAGGCCTAATTCTCACATCTATATAGTGTATAAGTCTGAACAAAAGTTGTATCAAACCATAACCATAACCCATGATATAATCACATGACCTACCACATAACTCTTAATTTCCGACCATAATAGTTGCTCAATAACAATTTCGGTATCGGTAAACAACCTCATATCAAATAAAACCTCATTCTGAACCTTAGTACACTACCAATGATTACAGAAACACGCAGAGACTCATAACTACCCATCAAATCAACAAGTCATGGGGCTTTCTCGCCTGATAAAAACCATTGCCAAATTATAAACTAACTTCCAATATTATTCTCCTAATATATCATAATCAAATCCGATAGCACTAGTTCCAGGTCCAATGTCCTCATGTCACCTAGTACAAGCTTCTCGACCAACATGCTACACCAATATCATCTATAGCCACATACCGTGAAATTTGTGCACCAACAAACAACAACTCAAATGTAACCAAAAATGGAAAGAGAATCAAATGAGAGAACCGCTCCGCAAGCTCAACAGATACCACCATAAGCACAATGCTATGAACTCATCACACATTGTAGAACTAAAAAACACGAACCTCACACAAAGGATCATATCCCAACATGACTCTTCCGTAGTGCATGGCCCAATCCAAACACCGATCCATATGAAATACCTCGAGCCATAATGCTCAAAATCAACAACCCTATGCAAATCAACAACAAGCACATGAAGTGCATGATTGTAACCATGGAGAAATGGCTAGAACGATACACTACCAACAGGAAAGACCATAGCCAAGGTGCAATCAACCATTCGACATCCCAAGAATCACCTCGCTCGAATTTTTCCACAAGGCCCAAATAAAACGCATCATATGTGTAGCTAAACATCCGATCACAACCCATCATAGCACAAGAGAGTAACACATCGAACATATAAGAATGCAAAGGTGAGTACCGCAGTACCAATGAAACATCCGTAAGTTAAACACAAGGCACTTTCTGAAATGTGCAGTCTTCTCAGGTGACATCAGGTAGTGCCAGCATTCTTCTAAATATCTGAAACTACCAATGCCATCTAGAACTCATGACTTTCCATTTGAAACTGAACCGTATACTTGCACATACAAATTACAATCTCACACGATGCACCGCCTTTATCAGGCAATCATATAAAAACACAAGAAACTCATTATCAACTCCAAGTCGTAAGCAAAATACATACTCAATTAGCTAGAAACCTTCCACTCGATCCCATTTAGGAGAAAATCACAATGCACCACAAACTCCCAATGCCTGTAAAAAAATGTCCATTCCAAGCCGTGGTAGAAATCATCGAGAACTCCACGAAACCAATTTGCACATAACCAAGCCATCAGAACAAAATTCCTCTAACTCAACCAAGTCATGCGGGTCGCCAAACCCCAAGAGTATTGCCACTAAACACCGATAAAGCCTCACTACATCATAAGAACAAAAAGAATCGACCATACCATTACCATACTAATCCAACCTACTACCAAGCTGTCCTATTTCTTCGAGTTCCTTCTGAATTACACTCAAGTTGATACTTCTCCTTGCCAGAACACCACGATCCTTACCCAAAGCTCACCTCAAGAGATCTTAGCATGAAACCACGTCGCCCTAAAGTACAAAAGCCATTGCATTCCCTTTTAAGCACTCAAAATACTTCATTTGAGATACCCACTCTGAAGTGACCTTATATGAATCTAAAGTTATTTCTTTAACCTCTCAAATGCTGAAATGTAGAATCAATAATGATAAAGAAATACTGCAAGTCTCGGCACCATCCAATATAAATCTCAGATCTTAGCCATATACAAATCCAGGGAAATCCTCAAATGCCACATATGAATCGGGAACTCTTTAGAACTTTCTCGAGAGTTATCCACCCCATTCAAATCTCAAATGCATCGCCCAATCGAGCCGAATGTCATGTGGTTCATTAGCGCACTAACACCCAAAGAAGTAATTCACCCCTCTAAGCACACGACTGAATCCCTTTTGTTAGTACATTACATTCATCATGAATAACAAACCTAAACTATTCCAAGACTTCCATATATCCATAAGGTGTAATACATCACACATCCAAAAATTTCCTTGCCTAAGTCATCCTCTGAACCAACCTCTACAAGTCATAACCGATCAAGAAGTATGCCTTAAACCGAAACTAATACAACACATAACCCTGCAATCAAATAGCCGATAGTAGACTCCCCCACTTGGTCAAAGCCATAGAACAAAACATCTGATAACTCACAATATCCATACTCTATTACTGCCATAATCCCGCACTAAGATTCAACTAACTCCTTCATACACCTGTGTAATACAACCATGAAATACCTCAAATCATTTTTTAAGCTCGCATTCATCCTCGTGACAGTCAAGTCAACTTTCTCAACCGATCCAAACTCAAATCGCAACACATATAACCTATTTGTAGAGAGAAACTCTCCACACAACATCATAAGGATCACACATTTGTATACCACCCCGCAGGAGATAACCCAC
>AWOL01S0085141.1:12113-25205 GCA_000715115.1 Nicotiana otophora
AGTTACGAAAATTCGGAGTTTCCTTGGTTTGGCAGGGTATTATCGCCGATTTGTAAAGGGTTTCTCTTCTATTGCTGCATCTATGACCAAATTGACCCAGAAGGGTGCTCCGTTCAGGTGGACCCAAGAATGTGAGGAGAGCTTCCAAAAGCTCAAGACGACTTTGACTACAGCCCCAGTATTGGTATTACCTACAGGTTCAGGGTCTTATACTGTGTATTGTGATGCATCGCGTATTGGTCTCGGCGCAGTGTTGATGCAAGACGGTAGGGTGATTGCCTATGCGTCCAGACAGTTAAAGGTGCACGAGAAGAATTATCCTGTACACGACCTTGAGTTAGTGGCTATTGTTCATGCCTTGAAGATTTTGCAGCATTACTTATACGGTGTCCATTGCGAGGTCTACACCGATCACCGGAGTCTACAACATCTGTTTAAACAGAAGGATCTTAATTTGCGGCAGCGGAGATGGTTGGAGTTGCTTAAGGATTATGATATCACCATTCTCTATCATCCCGGGAAGGCCAATGTAGTGGTCGATGCCTTGATTCGTAAGGCGGAGAGTTTGGACAGCTTAGCATATTTACCGGTAGCAGAGAGGCCTTTAGCCTTGGATGTTCAAACCTTGGCCAACCAGTTTGTTAGACTTGATGTTTCCGAGCTGAGACGAGTTTTGGCTTGTGTGGTTTCTCAGTCTTCTCTTTATGATCGTATCAGGGAGCGTCAATATGATGACCCCCATCTGCTTGTCCTTAAGGATACAGTTCAGCACAGTGATGCCAAGAAAGTCACTATTGAAGATGATGATGTATTACAGATGCAGGGTAGGCTATGTGTGCCTAATGTAGATAGTTTGCGTGAGTTTATTCTCCAGGCGGATCATAGTTCGCGGTACTCCATTCATCCGAGTGTTGCAAAGATGTATCAAGACTTGAGACAACACTATTGGTGGAGGCGGATGAAGAAAGACATAGTGGAGTATGTAGCTCGGTGTCTAAATTATCAACAGGTGAAATATGAGCATCAGCAACCTGGTGGATTGCTTCAGAAGCTAGAGATTCCAGAATGAAAATGGGAGAGGATCACTATGGATTTTGTTGTTGGGCTCCCACGGACTTGGAGGAAGTTCGATGCAGCTTGGGTTATTGTGGATAGATTGACCAAGTCAGCTCATTTCATTCCTTTGGTTACTACTTACTCTTCGGAGCAGCTGGCTCAGGTCTATATTCGCGAGATTGTCAGACTCCATGACGTACCGGTATCTATTATCTCTGATCGGGGTACGCAGTTTACATCACGGTTCTAGAGGGCAGTACAACATGAGTTGGGTACTCGGGGAGAGTTGAGTATAGCATTTCACCCTCAGACGTACGGGTAGTTCGAACACACTATTTGGATACTGGAGGATATGCTTCGTGCGTGTGTGATAGATTTTGGGGGTGCTTGGGATTAGTTCTTACCACTTGCGGAGTTTGCTTACAAAAACAGTTATCAGTCGAGCATTCAGATGGCTCCGTATAAGGCCTTGTATGGTAGGCTATGCTGGTCTCCAATGGGTTGGTTCGAACTGGGCGAGGCTAGGCTATTGGGTATAGACTTAGTTCAGGACGTCTTGGAAAAGGTTAAATTGATTCAGGATCAACTTCGTACATCCCAATCCAGACAGAAGAGTTATGCGGATCGAAAGGTTCATGATGTTGCATTCATGGTTGGTGAGCGGGTATTGCTCCGGTTTCGCCTATGAAGGGTGTGATGAGGTTCGGGAAGAAGGGCAAGTTGAGCCCTAGGTATATTGGGCCTTTTGAGATTCTTGAGAGAGTTGGAGAGGTGGCTTACAGACTTGCCCTACCACCTAGTCTTTCTGCGGTTCATCCGGTATTCCATGTTTCTATGCTTCAGAAATATCACGGTGATCCGTCTCATGTGTTAGACTTCAGTTTGGTTTAGTTGGACAAGGATCTATCTTATGTTGAGGAACCAGTGGATATTTTAGACAGGCAGGTTTGAAAGGTGGGGTCAAAGAACATTGCTTTCGTGAAGGTTCTGTGGAGGGGTTATCCGGTCGAGGAGACGGCTTGGGAGACCGAGCATGATATGCGCAACCGTTATTCACACTTATTCACCAGCTCAGGTACTTTTTCTAACTCCATTCGAGGACGAACGTTTGTTTTAGAGGTAGAGAATGTGATGATCCAAAATATAATTTTTAAATTTAACAATTAATTATGTGTTCTAAGGCCTCGAAAAGAATTATTTATCATTCCTCGACTTGCGTGGGCGATCCGTAAAATTTACCGACAAGTCATTATGTGAAAAATGGATTAAAATGTGAATTAGAGCTTTAAAACTCAACTAAGTTGACTTTGGTCAACATTTTAAGCAAACGGACTCGGATTAGTATTTTGACAGTTCCGGTAGGTCTTTATCGTGATTTGGAACTTGGGCGTATGCTCGGAATCAAATTCCGAGGTCCCTGGCCCGAGATATAGACTTTTGATGAAAAATTAAAAGTTTAAGTTCAAATAGTGGCCGGATGTCGAATTTTATGCAAACGACTCTTGAATAGAATTTTGATGATTCCAACAGCTCCGTATGGTGATTTTGAACTTAGGAGCATCATCGGAATTTTATTTGGAAATTCGTAGTGAAATTAGGCTTGAAACGGCTAAAATAGGAATTTAAAGTTTGAAAGTTTGACCGAGGAGTTGACTTTTTGATATCGGGGTCGGAATCTAGTTCTGAAAATTTTCACAGCTCTGTTATGTTATTTATGACTTGTGTGCAAAATTTTGAGGTCAATCGGACTTGATTTGACAGATTTCGACATCGAATGTAGAAGTTGGAAATTTTAAGTTTCATCAAACTTGAATTGGAGCATAATTCGTGGTTTTAGCATCGTTGTATGTGATTTGAGATTTCAAATAAGTTCGTATAATGGTTTAGGACTTGTTCGTATATTTGATTGAGGTCCCGAGGGTCTCGGGTGAGTTTCAGATGGTTAACGTATCAAAAATGGGACTTAAACAGCTGCTGCAAAAGCTGCTGCAAATTTTCTTCTGCTGTGCAATCGAGCCCAAAAATCGAAGGCCAGAAATCAAGCTGAGGATCGAAGGCAGGCTCGAGATCCATGATCGAAGGCAAGCTCGAGGGCCATGATCAAAGGCAAGGCTCGAGGGACATGATCGAAGGCAAGCTCGAAGGCCACTGATCGAGGCCAAGGATCGAGGGCTATGACCAACGCCAGTGATCGAAGGCCATAAAGATCAAAGCCATGATCGATAGCCAAGATCGATGGCTGTGATCGAGCTCAGGGTCGAGGGCCATGATCTAAGGCCATGACCGAGGTCCATGATCGAGGACCATGATCGGACTCCCCATGATCGGACCCCATGATCGGACTCCCCTTAATCGGACTCCTATGATCGAGGTCCAGGATCGGACCCCATGATCGAGGTCACCTTAGACAGATCTGTAAGTTATAAAAAAAGGGGGTTTCGCCCCATTCGCCATTTTTAACAACTTGGAGCTTGAGCATAGGTAACTTTTGATATATTTTTAAGAAACAATATTGGGGTAAGTGTTCTTAACTCAATCTTGGTTAGATTACCCGAATCCATCAATATGTTTAACATTTAATTGGTGATTTAAGTTGGAAATATTTAAAAACCCTCTTGGATAGATTTGAGGATTTGAGGGCAAATCATTATTGGAATTTAGTCATTTTGGTATGGTTAGACTCGTGGTTGCATGGGCATTCATATTTCGTAACTTTCGCCGGATTGCGAGACGTGGGTCCCACAGGCCATTTTTGAGTTAATTTTGGATTTTTATTGAAAAATATAGTATTTTCTTATAGAATTAATTCTATAATTTTTGTTGACTGTATCGAATTAATTATGACTAGATACGAGTCGACCGGAATCGGAAAATCGAGGAAAAAGCATACTACTTGGTTAAATTGGAGCAAGTCGAGGTAAGTGACTTGTCTAACCTTGTGTGGGGGAAATTTCCCCTAGGATTGGTATTAATTGTAATGTGATAAAAGTCGTGTACACGAGGTGACGAGTGTGTACACGGACTAAATGTGAAGGATTATATTTTTAAATTATGAAGATCATTGTTGCATATTAATTAAATTATTAAATCTTGTTATACTCTCCATCATTGATTTGATTTGTATACTTTAAATATGCTTGACCTTTTCCTGCTAATTGTTTTACCTGTTTAGTTGAAACTTGGTATCTTTTATTTTGTGCATTATTTGAAATTGATTTTCTTTAAATTAAGGCCAAATACCTATATGGCCACTTAAACTTGGCTCTAATTTCCATTTTGACATTTTAACTAAGCCCATTACCTATTTAACACTTTAACCCAAATCAAAGTATGCCTATTGAATATAAAAAACTTTGTCCCAAAAAATAAAATAAATGTGAAGCTCAAACGCACTTATGTGGAAATATAATCAATGAAAAGATGCCAGATCATTAAAACAAGCCACATCAGTAAAAAAACATAAAAGCCATGCTGTTTGTTTTTGGTTGTAAAAAAGCCACTGGACCTTACTCGTCGTTGTTCATCTTCTCCACTCCCATCGTTGGTCATTCTCTTTCCCCCTTCCCCGGTTCTTATTCTCCTTTCGTTCATAGGCCCTTCACTCGTCGGGATCAAATCTAAAACTGATAGTCGGGCAAATCATTTTTGTTTTTGAATTTCTTTGCTGTAACAATAAAAAATTTCAGATCTGGGTTGAAAGAAGATGGCGAAGCTGAAGAAGATGGTGAGAGAAATCTGAAAAAGTTGAAAAATAATGGATAGAATTTGGAGAAAATCAGTCATTGGCGTATTTATTTTGCCCAAATTTGTTGTTGGAGAAAAAAATGTTCTTCTGTCCTTCTTTTGTCACAGTTCAGAAGCTACAAAATAGAGTAATAATGGAGATGCATACTTACAGAGGTGACAATGGTGGAGATAAGGTGGTTATGGGTGGCCTTTAGAAAAAAAGTCAATTTTAGTTTAAACAAAAAAGAAAAGAAAAACATGATTTCAAAACCATCAAAATTCACGCGCCTAAGAGGAGTTGAAATACAACTCTTTTGTCATGTCAGCTTTTGTGTTCAATAGGCATACTTTGATTTGGGTTAAAGTGTTCAATAGGTAATGGGCTTAGTTAAAGTGTCAAAATAGAAACTGGAGCCAAGTTTAAGTGGTCGTATAGATATTTGGCCTTAAATTAAATATTATTAATATGTAATATTTGACATTTTAAATCTGGTATTGAAGCAACATATTAAAGATTTTAAAATATTCTTTTGATAAATTATTTATTCCTGAATATTTTTGTAAGATTTTTGTGATGGAGCCGTGAGCTCTTTATTGTGAAAAAATATTATTGATGATTTATGTTGGCATGAGTCGTGAGCTCTTTATTGTGGAAGAATATTATTGATGATTTATGTTGGCATGAGCCGTGAGCTCTTTATTGTGAAAAACTATTATTGATGATTTATATTGGCATGAGCCGTGAGCTCTTTATTGTGGAAAAATATTATTGTTGATTTATTTTGGCAAATTGAAATAATTGGGCACTTGAGGTGCAAATGGTGATATATTGTGACATTGATACACATGCGGTGGTATAAGGTCTAAGTATTGAAACGCATGCGGTGAGATAAGGGTGTCTTGATACGCGTGGCTAGTAGGGGAACTACTAGAAGTCATGCGGTGTGATAAGGATGGCTAAAACGTGGGATGCTATTCCGGGAAAAAAAATATTTTATTTAAAATAAATTGTGAAGGCTCCCGCGGTGAGATAAGAAAATGAGATATTGTAAATTTATTTATGATTTGGGACTACGAGGCGGTACCTCGGTAGTGCCCTTGTTGATATTGATTTATGGCCATAGTTGCCTTCGATTAATTGTTGTGATTTTCATAAAGTTGAAAGGAATTCTGTTTTGATTCCACGAGATATTATTTGCAATTATTTGGTGTCATTAAATGTGACATACTATTTGATTCATTTCCATAGTCATTTTATTTTATTATATTGTTAAACATTTTACCATGAAGTTATTATTTTTCAGTAGGGCCTGACCTGCCCTCGTCACAACTCTACCGAGGTTAGGCTCGGCACTTACTGGGTACCGCTGTGGTGCACTCATACTACGCTTCTGCACATCGTTTTGTGCAGATCTAGGTACATCTTACCAACCTAGACGTCAGTGAGTTATCTGCGCACGGAGACTTCAAGGTATATCTGCCAGCGTCCGCAGACTCCGGAGTCCCCTTCTATCATTATTGTGTTGCTTCCTTATTTTCTTTAGATCTTAATATATATATAGAAACATTGAGGATAAATTCTTAGAAACTTGTGACTTATTTCTACCGGATTTTGGGAGTTATAATTATTTGAATTGTAATTTATTTATTTCAGATATTTATGATTATTCCACATTGATAGGCTTACCTAGTCTTAGAGACTAGGTGCCATCACGACCTCCTACTGAGGAAATTTGGGGTCGTGACATGTAGCTAAGACCTATTTGGCTTTAAGTGCAACTGAAGTACAATTTTTACACTTCAGACCTATTCGACCTTAAGTGTATGAAAACATTAGTTGCCTATTTGGCCTTAAGTGTATCTGAAGTGCAATTTTTTACTTCAGACCTATTTGCCTCAAGTGCATGAAAATATTTGTTGCACTTCAGACCTATTTGGCCTTAAGTGTATCTGAAGTGTAATTTTTTTATTTAGACATATTTGCCTTAAGTGCGTGAAAATATTTTGTTGCACTTTAGACTTATTCGGCCTTAAGAACATCTTAAGTGCAATTTTTACACTTTAGACTTAATTGGCCTAAAGTGCATTGCACTTCAAACTATTTTTTTTTTAACTTCAGACCTCATTAGTCTGAAGTTGATTCTAAAGTGGGTAGACTTGCAAATTTTTATTGTAAAATGGGTATAAGTTCAGTTGTGATCCCAAAACTCGATATAGATAGAAATGGCACTCTTTTTCGTCTCGTGTATTGCATCATATATTCTGATATTCATATACCACGTTTTAGAAGTTGGTTTGTGCATTGGTGATCTCACTATGTCTATCATTTGCATTGATTAAATTTCCTTCCAAAAAGAATACTACTTCACTTTTTTGGACCCTCTTTATTTTATTGTTTCATATTTCTTAGTTAAAAAATTCAGGAGACTTTTTAAGCAACTACTACAGTCTACAAGGTACAGGGAAAATAAGAACAAAACGTCGAGCTCGAGCTTTCTTTTCGAATTTATTTTATGTTCATTGATAGTACAAATGAACTTTTACACACTGTAATTTAATCTTTTGGGGAGATAACTTACCTTACTTTCAGATTACCAATTACACTGGTTATGAGTAGTGATCTTTTCATAGATAACCCGACAATATAAGAATTTACTGTTAGTATTAGAAGTTATTGGAAAAATTACTACAATATTGATATTAAACAAAAATAAAAGAATAATAACTTATCAAAACAAACATTGTGACGTAACAAGCCAGTACCTTGAAGAATAGTTTTTGAGAGGATGATCAGTAATCCCTCGGAAAATAATTCTTTTTCACATTCAACTATGAGAGGGTACCAATTGATCGTCGAAAATCCGTACGCCCTCTTCTGCTGCTGAATATAAACAATTGACACCTAATGATTTCTACTTTACTAAGGCAATTTGGTAAGTTAAGATCCATGTTTGAAACAAAAAAGAAATACTATACCGTAACAAATTAGACAAAGTTGTATGCAATAATCCAGATGTAATTGTTCCATCTTGTTATTGTACATTAAAAATTGTGATTTTGAGGTCGGAAACTCCTAGGAGGAATACATTGCAACGACATGAACATAAAAAATACACATTACATTAGTCTTTTTCAAATCCAAACTACTGAGCTTTCAAAGCTGAAGCAAGTAATTCGTCACGTTTTTTTTAGCTCTCTGTTCATGCATGCATGTGATTTTGCACCCTCAACTTAGGTGGAAAGACAGAACTAGAAAGCGTTAATTTTTTGTTTTTATGGTACTCATTACTCTTACAATATACAGCTCATTTAAAGATATATGAAACTATGATGATATTATATATCAATTATCTTCTGTGCGTGTGATGAGATTGACGAAATCCCTCCGCTCTTAAATTAAAATTCCAAGTTCGAAGCCTGAAAAATGAAAATTTCACAGTCGGAGTGCTTCCCAATTATTACTTAACCTGTATACTTTTACATATAAAACATCAAATATTCAAATGACTGGTTTTAGTGAAAAGATATGGTCCTATTTGACCTTTGTGTGATCGTTCTGAGTCGAAAAATATTCACTTGCTGATATTTATATTACATTAAATAATTTATTAACATAAAAAGTTATAAATTAAAGTGAATATGTATGTTACTTAACCATAATTAAGTGATGAAGTAAAGTGTACATGCAAGACATTTGTCTTGTATTCATTAGTTTAGTACCGTAAACATCAAGTGTGAATAAATTTTCTGTCTATGGTCAAAATATAGGACAATAATTTATTTTTACCAAAAGAAGGTCTTTGCATTACTCTTATTATTGAGTTGCTGGAGACAACATAATGGTCAAAAGATCATAGTTCAAACCGAAATGTCAAGAAAAGTGATTTTTGGGTAATGAACACAAAGTTGAATGACTTTTACATAACAAAAAAAAGTGACTTTAGAAAAATAAACACAAAGTTGAACCATACATAAAATTTACTCGCTAATTTTGTTCTTAGCCTTCTCTTTATCTAGCTCTTCCTTTTTCTTTTTTCCAAACTTTTTTATTTCTTTACCTTTTTCGTTGCTATCATTTAAAACTTCAGAGGCCTTGCAAACCCAGACCAATGATACAAGCCTGTTGGTGATACTAAAGTGGACTATGACTTGTGAGCCAAAATAACTGTAAGCTACTTAGAGATTGTCTTTACTTTTTAGCCACTGTTTAAAATATGTTTACTCTTTAACCAGTACTTAATAAATTTTACCTTCCCGGACAAAAATACCCCAGTACTAGATATGGGTGTTGTGTAAATATTAAGGACATGGTGTCCTTAACTTCATGAATGATGTGTAAATATTAAGGACAAAGTGCCCTGTATTTGCACCTTCCAGTTATTAAACTTTAGGACATCATGCTTTTAACTTCATATGTGCAGTGTAAATGTTAAGGACATGGCGTCCTTAACTTAATGTGTGCAACGTAAATGTTAAGGACACAATATCTTTAACTTGTATTTGCACCTTCTCTTGTTAAACTTTAGGAGCTCATGTCCTTAACTTCATATGTGTAGTGTAAATGTTAAGGACACGGTGTCCTTAACTTCATGTGTGCAGTATAAATGTTAAGAACATAATGTCTTTAATTTTATGAGTGTTGTATAAATATTAAGGACATGATATCCTTAACTTCATGAATGTTGTGTAAATATTAAGGACAAAGTGTCGTGTATTTGCACCTTCCGGTTTTAAACTTTAGGACATCATGTTTAACTTCATATGTGCAGTGTAAATGTTAAGGATATTGTGTCCTTAACTTCATGTGTGCAGCGTAAATGTTAAGGTTATCATGTCCTTAATATTTACACAACACTCATGAAGAAAGGATAAAAACACCTTTTCGTATTAATTTTAATAGAGTAGTGACTATTTTTTGCTTCGTATTAAAAATACTGGATAAAAACTAAATACCATATTAAAAAGTGGCTATCCCATGCCATTTCTACTAATAAAGTGAATTGTGACTTGTGAGCCCAAATAACTGCACCACCCTAATATACAGTCCATAAACCTAAATTGGTTATGGGCATTTTATATGTATAAAAGTTAAATCGATCAAATCAACCTGACATTATATAGATATATTTCTAAAATAAAGGAATACATTAAAATCTTTATTAGAAAGTAATTTAAAAATATTTATTAAACTTTCTAATAATTTTTATATTTTACCATAATACTTTTAGTTTGGATTTATAATTTTTGAATGTTCCAATAGATCTTATGGTCCATATAAGTATGTTTTGAAAATCTACATAGTGTAATTTTCAAAAATAATAGCAGATAAATCTACATAGTGAAAATCTATATATATATATATATATATATATATATATATATATATTATATTTGACTAGCGGATGTAATTATTTTTAGCCGACTGACTAAATATGTAACTTGCGCTATTTTTTGGTTTGGCCCATATAAGTGTTTAGTTGAGCCCAAACCTAAACAAAATTAAAATTAATCTAATAAAAAAAAATTCAATTGGATAAATCCTCATTTTTCCCTTGATCTTCGTTCCCTATATACCTCATTTCATTGTTTTAGCTCACTCATTATGGAGATTTGGAAGCTTTTCTTTAATGACTATGAAAATGAATGATTATTGAGCTATAATTGTTGTATTTTAAAAGAACAAAAGAAATATTTGGAACACTAGTTACATATTTTGTACGATAGAAATCATACTCCCAAAAAACTCGAAAAAAGCGAACCAAGCTAAAATAAAACAAAAACATTGAAACTGAAAAAACTGACTTTTCTTTTGTTTGATTTGGTTTATAGATTTAAAAATTTGATATGGTTAGTTTGATTGGTAAATGAAAAAATCTAACCAACTCAACCTATGTATACCCCACATTGATCTAACCTTTTTTTACATGTCAAAGTGGATTCTAGTTTATCTACAAAGGTTAATTGGGACTAAAAGTTCTCCGTAGCCATTATAGTCAATATTAGCGGTATACTGTTGAAGCTTTTTCTTAGGAGGCCTTGACACCCTTAAATATTACTCCCTTTGATGCATTTTATATAAACTTATTACTATTTGGGAAGTCAAACAAAGTATTTTTTGACCATGGTTTTGTAAATAAAGTTTTTAAAAATATTAACTATTGTAGCTTATAATACCTTTTATGTAGTTTTTATGTCAAAAAGTTTGAAAATTTTATGTTCAAATTCACATAGAAAATTAATCAATTTGGCCCTAGTACTCCAAAAATATTTATAAACGAGTAAAGCATAAGAATATCAGTATACCACTGTTGCCCTAAATCGCATACGCAAGTATTGTTAAGCGGTGCCTAACTGAAGTTCCTTGGAAGGGTGACGTAAGGCTAAACAACCGATGTCAGTGCGGTTGCTATACGCCAACTGAGGTCCTCGCCGTACGCTAGACTAGATTGTCAGTGCCGTACGGGAAAACCAATGTCGTGAGCAATTGAGCAGCGAAAAATGAGCAATTGATGATGAAAGCTAATGATTGTATTGATGATGATGAAATATATTACAAGATGCAATGCAGTGTCGGGGGAAGGGGGGAGGGGGAGAGACACCAGTATAGAGAATTATTTTAATGCTTGAATGCTTTGGTCCCTCTTAATAATGCTTAAAAACAATAAACCAAAGTTACATGAGTTGACCTAAGAAAGTTGTAGAAGCACACTGGAAATAAATGAAGTAAACCTACTCTATAATTACAATGAAAAGGACTTAGTCTTCTATGGAAGCAAATTCGATGGCAGCAACTTTGTCTTGAGCATCAGGGTCTGCGCGCGCATTGCTGTTGGCGCGCGCGACACTAATGATTGGTCAGGCTCTTGCTGGTTGGGAGGTCTGTTCCCCTCGGTGTTGTGAGGTGGTTTTCTGAATGATCTTCTATGTATTTCTGAAATGGCCTGAGGCGGCTGACATGGAAGACTGGATGGACTTTCCACCAGGCTGGTGTGTTCAGCTGGTATGTGGATTTCCCGATGCGCCTTTCAATGGAAAAGGGTCTGATGTATTTTTGCAATAGGCGAGGATCTTGGGTCCTCTTTGCAAACAAGTTCCGCTTCGGGAATCTTACCATCACTTTGTCCTATGCTTGATGTTGGGCAAAGTGGAGGTTTTGTTCGGCATACCTCGTTTCCCTCTCTTGGGCCTTGACAAGATAGCTCCGCACTATCTTCAAAGTTTGCTCTCATTCTGTCGAGAAACTGACAGCTCGATGAGATGATGGAACGTTTAGTGCATTCACATTTTGTGGGAGTAGCGGTTGTTGTCCAGTAACAATTTCAAAAGCGCTTTTATTTGTATGGGTGCACTTTTGAGAATTGAAACATAGCTGAGCAGCATCCAAAAGCTTCACCCAATGTGTTTGTGACCCGGTTGCAAATTGGCGAAGATATTCCTCCAGCATGTCATTGAACCGGTCTGTTTGATCATATGTTTGCTGATGATGATGGTTTGAGTTGTAACTCAACTTGGATTTGAGGCAACTGAAGAGTTGGGTCCAAAATTTGCTAGTGAAGCGTGGGTCGCAGCCACTAATGATGTTGCTGGGCATACCCCAATGTTTGACAACATGAGAGAAGAAGAGTCAAGTTGTAACTTCTGCCGATATGTTCTGTGGGGCTGCGATGAAGGTAACATACTTGGAAAATTGGTCTACTACCACCATGATGGTTGCATGATTTCCGACCTTGGGTAATCCTGTGATGAAATTCAGGGAAATGCTTTCCCAAGATCTCTGTGGGACAGGTAGCGGCTCCAAGAATCCTGCTTGTGTTGAGTGATCCGACTTGTCCTTTTGGAATGCTTGACAAGTCTTCACACAATGAGGGGCGCCATGAGTTGTTGGACGCCGATGATCTGATGGTTGTTTGATGATGTTGATGGCAGCTGGAATCGTAGGTTCAAGTTTGTTGGTTCCCTTCTTTAACTGCATGGCCGTGATGTTTCCAGCGGCCATCTTCATGGGTATACACGGTATGGTGCGGGGTTTGGCCCCGTTGTCTCCCATCATTAGGAGCATGTTGGCATATGGTACCGGGATGGTGTTGGTCTGCCTGAGGAATTCCAATCCCACTATCAGGTCGAAGTCATCGATGATAGCTATGTGTAGGCCGAGTATTCCCTTGTATGATCCAAGCTTCATTGTCACTTCTTTGGCTATTCCACTCACTTGCTGAGATGGAGAGTTAATAGCCTTGACACGACCCTTGCATTTTTGCACTGCTAGACCGAGGCGTTGCACCTGAGTTGAGGCCAGGTAGTTGTGGCTAG
>AWOL01S0085142.1:0-13485 GCA_000715115.1 Nicotiana otophora
AGCCTGACATAGTCCTTGGAAACGTTCGGATAATTGTAAGTGTCCGTAATTTCGAAGAAGTTCTGAATGTGCCTCTGCGGGTCTTCATGAGATAGACCCACATATTGCCCTGTGGACTGAATCAGCTGTACCATGTACTGTTTGAGTTCAAAATGCCCCGTGATATCAGGCTTCACGATAGCCTGAGTCATATTAGCAAGATTGGGCCTTGCGGCTTCTATCACCGGACGCTCCTCATTACCTGCCATCTCTATTGGCTATGGTTGAACTACGATTTCCAACTCTCTTTCTATTCTCGTTCTAGCTTCGACTTCCCTCCTCACTCTATGAAGTGTTCATTCAATTTCTGGATCAAAAGGAAGGAGGTTGTTTGCACTTCTACTCCTCCGCATTCAAGAGAAGATCCTGAGTTAATACAATCAAGGCAAACTGAAAATTAAAACTTGAATAAATAGGTAATAAAAGCTTAACTCAGTCAAGTAGCTAATTTCTAAGTCCCCGGGAACGGCACCAAAAACTTGTTGGGACCAAACACACTCACGCAAGTATACGTGGTCGTCAAGTAATAGAGTAGTGAATAAAGTATCGTTCCTACGAAGACTTATGATTAACTTTTGACTAATTCAAACTCAAATAGCTTATCGATTCAAGTGATTTCTTATAAAATAGATAATTGTCTAATTTACTACCTAAAAACTATCAATTAATGAAATACTAGAAATCAATACAACACTTAAATAGTTTTAAATAACAATCAATGGGAGATAATATTCCAGGGTCACGGGTTATCTAGCAATCATGTTGCATTCTTAGCTTAAAATAACTAATTGATTTATCTGGATTGTTGATTGACAGGGTTGATATTACTCATAAGAATCTGTCGAGTCCTTACTCGCCTATTTAAGCTAACTTAATACCTATGTCTATGGAATTAAGATTAACAAGAATGCATTTACAATTTCTGTATTGCAACCGAGCAAGGCAATTAAGTATATGTCTATCCCAATTGCGAATCCGTTCCTCGATGCCCGGGTTTAAGAACTTGCTCTATTTAATTCTATATGCAATCTAGAGTTTCCACTTTCGAGTTCAACTCTAGATTCGTAGATAGTATTTCACTGTTAGCTACTCACCAAAATAATTAAAAATAGAATTAAATAAATAACCCAATATGATAAAATCAACTTCGTTAAATTAAACTTCAAACATCAACATTCATGTATACCCATGACCCTAGAACAATAAGGTTCTTAGTCACTCATGCTCATGCAATCATCAAATAATTCACAAGAGTGCATAATAATCAATAAAAAAAAAAGAAAAAAAAAACTCAAGATGAATTCCGTGGTTCCCCAGCTTTGTCGTGGCTTTTTGCCCCTTCCCAATATGTCAGATGCCCTAAAAGAGGCGTTTTTGGCTTATATATTGCGTACAAAAGTCGTGGGCTAAAGTTCTCCTATTCCTAATCCGACTCAGCTTCAGGGATTGATGCTGGGGTGGATGCGTCGCATCCACCTCGTCCTCCACTTCTCAGCTTCGCATGCTAGGGTGGATGCGTCGCATCCACCCTTTGTTCCTCCTTCTCAGCTTTGCCCAGGTGCGGATGCTATGGGCCGACTTCACTGCTAAGGGTGCACGAAATTTATTTTTTTTCTCTAGATTGGATGTGACGCATCCAACCCCTCTTCCTCTACCTAGAGCACCTTTTCTTTATATTTTTGCACTCCAAATACCCTAATTCATCACACACAACTCAATTAGTCATAAAACCAATAATTAAACCATGTTGGGCATTTTAAAGATCAAATAGCATCAAAAAACGGTTAAAACATGGTAAAAGTAACATCAACACATATCGAAATATGCCCAACATCATGAGGTTGGTGTCGCTATAAAGGAACATCTGAAGCAATCATCACAGCAGCAAAGGAACCTTGTTATATGAATAGTCTTTGACAACTTAAACTCGATTTCTGAAGTGTCTACTAAACGTCTGGCTTGATCAGACACCAGGCTGAATATATCATATATAGAAGAGACAGTTACAATCTTTTAACTGCAAGCATCACAGAGAGAGACTTAGAAGATCAGGCATATGTCTGATATTTTTTACAATTAAAACTCTACAGAAAGAAGAGGCCTGCTATACTAACATAATCTATCACAGAGCTCTACAGCACAATCAATTGACGTCGAGCAATATGGACGGGGCGAGAATGAGCCTCTAGCTCAACAATTACATGATTTCCAGGCTTAATGTCAAGAACTATTCCCTTCATTCCGTGATATGGACCACCAGAAATTTGAACTCGTGACCTCACCAACGGGTCACGCCTCCATATCCGACGAACAGTATTGACTGAACATGTTGGTTTAATTGCCTTAGGTCCGTCTGAATCTTGGGAGAAAGGTTGGCATAAGTCATAATCCACAGGAAAAGCTACGAAAGATTGATCTAATAGAATTGTATTTACTTTACCCTCCATTGTGATTATAGTACCCGTTTGGCCCTCTTTGGCCCCCGATGCAATTTTAACACGGTCACCAACTTTTAATGGTTTTATCACATCCTGAGCAAGGTCCATTCTATCATTGCCATCTTCGTTTTTTACCATAAGGATGTCGATCATCTCGTCACGTGGTACCATGACAATATTCTTGAGGATAACATTGCGCAGCCCCTTACATGCCTCTCTAACTTGGCATTCTTTATCAGCTTCGACATAGATATAACCCTTGATATGATCAGGGGATACAGCCGATTTTATTTGCATACCATAGCCTTTGTCAACGTGTTTCTGCAGCAAACATGCGACTACTTCCTTTTCACTGTCCTTTTTGCACTTAACGCCCCATAGTTTAGATCCCACTTTAGCAGGCAGCTCTACTTCCTCAATGGCAGAAGTTGGAGTAGTCATCATACTTTGTTTTCTTGAACCAACATGTAGTTGTTTTGCTTCAGCCAGTGCTGTTTCTTGAACTTCTACATTCATCTTCCTCTTATTCTTCTCATTTATTTTTGACATCTGAGATTTCTTTATTCTTGACTAGCGATCCTTCTTCAAAATGATGAATAATGCAGGCGAACCTTGATCACGAGAACTTGAATTCAGAGAAGAAATAGAGTTCACAAATCAAATTTCTTAACTCTCTTGTATTAAGATCGAAATGATGAATAAAGGCACGTCAAGTCTTGATATTTTCAGAAGAGAAGAAATGGAGTTGACAGAGAAGTGCACTGTAATTCTGAAATCGTAAATATAGCCGTCCCTCTTCAAAACGATGAATAATGCAGGCAAATCGTGATGAAGAGAGAACGAGAATTCAGATAACAAATAGAGTTCACAACTCAAATTTCTTATTTTCTTGATCAAAGATCCTTCGAAATGATAAATAAAGGCGCGCAAGTCTTGATTTTTCAAAAGAGAAGAAATAGAGTTGACAGAGAAGTGAAATGTAATTTCTGAAATCGTTTATAGCCGAATCTATCTCACTAACTTCAAGTCGGTTGGTTAATTATAGCCGTTAATGTATCAGCTTAAATACAAATGTATATACGCATATATGGCAGGTCTTCACAGCACGTTTAATTGAGTATTTACCTGAAGAGGTAAAAGAAGTATTCTGTAAAATAAAAAGGAAAGCAAAAACGAACCTTTGCAACAGAATACGAACAAGTATTGTTTTATCTCATTACAGTAACTGAATTTTACCCTTTATAATAGTAAAATCACTAAGATTTACCAACTATAACGACAAAATTAAATCTATCCATCAAGGTAATTTTAATGTTATATCAGATAAAATATTAGATAAGATTTTCTACCGCTTTAGAAGGTCAATTCAATTACTTTAATGTGACAAAAGAATTACAGTGATTTACTGTTAACAATAGGTTTTAGGCCTAAAAGGCTACAATGTTGAATTTAAAAAAATATTTTTTTAGATCTCTTACTTGTAAAAGAAAGATATCATACATGTAAAAGTAAATCTCTTATGTGTAAAAAAAAAGGTAGAGTCATAAAACTAAAAACAAATTTGTAAAAGATCAAAAAATCAATTAACCCCTGTTACAATAGCTAATATTTAGGTAGTTTGATGAGACAAAAGATAATTTTATGACTTTATAGTTATTATGAGTGATCATACGTGAATTTAGATATGATTGTAGGCATAGTCAAATTTACCTACTAAAACGACAACATATCCATCAAGGTAACTCGAATAATATATTAGATAAAGTTTAGTGATTTTATTGTTATAGAATTAGGTAAATTTCTTTATAGCTATAGTAGTAAAATTTACTTACTTTAATGTAATAAAAAAAGTTTAGTAATTTCTTGTTATAGTGGGTAAAATTCATTTACTTTGATCATGGGATAAAATATTATTTTATGATTTTATTATTATAGTGAGTAATGTTCAGTGGCCATATATTCATGAAATTAAACTTCTGGACATATTCATATACGTATTGTATGAGTCAAAATCCGCTCTAGAATATTTATAATAAGATGGTACTAGGAAAGGGTTTTCGAGCAATCGTTGGTCGGGGTGGATCAGGAAGCACAGTAAAGCTCATAGCCGAAGAGTCAACATGGGACGATGTCACGACCCGAAATTCTCACCTTCAGGATCGTGATGGCGTCTAATATTTCACTTGCTAGGCAAGCCAACATTAAAATAATCTTAACTATTTTTAAGCAAATTTAATTAAATAGAAGTCAATTAATGATATAAAGTGCGGAAGACCATAAATACCGAATTATCAAAATACATTCTGAATCTGGTCTCACAAGTGCACGAGCTACTAGAATAATACAAATAAAGGCCTGAATAAAATTCAAGTTATTTGAAAGATAATACACAGCTAAGATAAGATAGAATGGGACTTCAGAACTGCGAACGTTGTGCAGTTATACCTCAAGTCTCCTTTGAGTAGCTGAATCCGAGCACGTCTATGGTACGCCGCTGGGACCAACTCCAAAATCTGCACAAAAAGTGCAGAGTGTAGTATGAGTACAACTGACCCTATATACTCCGTAAGTGTCGAGCCTAACTTCGACGAAATAGTGACGAGACTATGACAGGACACGTACGTAAACAACCTGTACAAGTATATACAAATACGAAGCAACAATAAAATAATAAATAACACTTTATAAATTTGGAAGGGAACATGGGAAGGGGGTGATATAATAATTTCAGCAGAAGAATTATCACTTAGCAACCAATTAATTCCTCAACAATACAATGAGCAACTCATAATATGAAAATGGCACGGCACCACCCTTCGTGCTTTTACTCTCATTCCTCCCATAAACTGATAAAATAAATAATAATAATTGGCACGGCATCACCCTTCGTGATTTTACACTCTCTGAAAATGACACGACATCACCCTTCGTGCTTTTACACTAAAAAATGACACGGCATCACCCTTCGTGCTTTTACACTCAAAAATAACGCGGGCAACACCCTTCGTGCTTTTACACTCTTTCTCACTATGACAATGATAGTATAAATGATAAAAATGGTACGGTATCACCCTTCGTGCTTTTACGCTCTTTCTCACCATATTCAACAATAATTAAATCAATAAAACTTCCATGAATAATTCAAATAATCAATAATAAACTTAAACAGGAATATCATAATTAAATAAATAATTATTCAAAATGAATTATATTCCTCCAGTGTGCTTTGACTCAACCACAATGCATAAGTACTGGTCACGTCACATATACATTGTACCCGCACATTAAATCGCGTAGCAAATAGACAAATAAATTCTACTCCCTTAAGTTAAGGTTAACCACGATACTTACCTCGCTTTGCAACCAACTCAAGATTCAAATAAACCTTTGTCTCCCGAATTCATGTCCGAAATCCTCAAATCTAGTCATAAACAATTCAATATGCTCAATACAAATCGTAGGAATTAATTTCATATAAATTTACTAATTTTTCGGCTTAAAATTCGAAATTCTTCTTTAAATATTGACTGTGGAACCCACGTCTCAAATCTCGAAAAAACTCACAAAAACCGAACACTCGTTCCGATACGAGTTCAACCATACAAAAATTATCGAATTCCGACATCAGATTGACCTTCAAATCTTAATTTTACATTTTTGGAAGATTTTATAAAAATTTAATTTTTCTTCCATAAATTCACGGATTCAAGATGTAAATGAGTATAGAATCATGAAATATAATCAACATAGGATAGAGAATACTTACCCCGATGTTTTTCCATGAAAATCGTCTTACCCGAGCTCAAAATCGTAAATGGTAGAAAATGGGGCGAAATCCCATTTACAGAACTTAAGTTCTGTTTGCCCAGGTTTTTAACCCTATGCAATCGCGGACAATGCTTCGCGATCGCGAAGCACATTTTAAGGCTGCCCGATTTTTGCTCTACGTGAACGCGACAGAGCGTATGCAAACGCGAAGAACCATTTCCCAGCCTTACGCAATCACGGACAGATGAATGCGATCACATAGCAAAAATCGCGTGCTACAACTTCTGCCTCTCTCCTTCTTCGCGAACGCAGCTTTGACCACGCGTTCGCGATGCCTTAGCTTCTCCAACTATGTGATGATGGACAATACTATGCGTTCGTTACAAATTTTCATTAGTGCTCAATAAACCTTTGCGATCGCGGATGAATCCACGTGATCGCATAGAAGGAAACCAGAACTGGGAAATACCAGATTTCCAGCCATCTTTTCTTGAACAAAAATATTCTGAAACTCACCCGAGTCCCTCGGGATCCCAACCCATATATGAACACCAGTCCAAAAACTTCATACGAACTTGTTCGCGCGATCAAAACACCAATTTAACACCTAGAATTACGAACAAGTAAGGTTTTTAAGAAAACTATAAAATTTATATTTTATCAACCGGAAGTCTGAATCACGTCAAACCAACTCTGTTTCTCCCCAAATTTGACAGATAAGTCATAAATATTGTAACGGACCTATATCAGGTTCCGAAACCAAAATACGGACCCGATATCAATAAAGTCAAATATTGGTCAATATTTTAAAGTCATTAAGCCTTTAAACTTCAAAATTTCGACAACATGCGATAACTCGAGCTAGGGACCTCCGAAATTAATTTCGGGCATACGCCCAATTCTCAAATCACGATACAGTCCTACCGAAACTGTCAAAATACTGATCCGGGTCCATTCGGTTAAAAGGTATAACCAAAGTCAACCCAATTGAGTTTTAAAGCTCTATTTCATATTTTAATAAATTTTTCACATAAACCCTTTCCGAAAAAATTTACGGACTGCGCACGCAAGTCAAGAAAAGCTGAATGGTGCTATTTGAGGCCTCAGAACACAGAAATAATTATTTAATTTAAGGATGACCTTTTGGGTCATCACATTCTCCGCCTTCAAAACAAACATTCGTCCTCGAACGGAATTAGAAAAGTACCTGAGCTGGTGAAAAGGTGTGGATATTTACTCCGCATGTCCGACTCAGATTCCCAGGTTGATTCTTCTACCGGCTAACCTCTCCATTGCACCGAAACTGAAGGATAACTCTTAGACCTCAATTGTCAGACCTGCCGTGCTAGAATAGCTACTGGCTCATCTTCATAAGTCAAATCTTTGTCCAATTGGACAGAGCTGAAATCTAATACATAAGACGGATCACCATGATATTTCTGGAGCATAGACACATGGAACACCGGATGAACTGCTGATAAACTAGGTGGTAGTGCAAGCCTGTAGGCTATTTCACCCACCCTTTCAATAATTTCAAAGGGTCCAATATACCTAGGGCTCAACTTGCCCTTCTTTCCGAATCTCACTACACCTTTCATAGGTGAAACCCGGAGTAATACTCTTTCTCCAACCATGAATGCAATATCACGAACTTTACGGTTGGCATAACGTTTTTGCCTAGACTGAATTGTGAGAAGTCGATCCTGAATAATCTTGACCTTATCCAAGGCGTCATGTGCCAAGTTGGTACCCAACAATCGAGCCTCTCCCGGTTCAAACCAGCCAATTAGAGAACGACATCGCCTCCTGTATAATACATCATATGGAGCCATATGAATGCTTGACTGGTAGCTATTATTATAGGCAAACTCCGCAAGTAGCAAGAACTGATCCCAAGAACCTCCAAAGTCTGTAACACAAGCGCGAAGCATATCTTCCAATATCTGAATAGTGCACTCTGACTGTCCATCTATCTGTGGATGAAATGTTGTACTCAACTCAACCCGCGTGCCTAACTCATGCTGTACATCCCTTCATAAGTGCGAGGTGAACTACGCACCTCGACCATAAATGATAGACACGAGCACATCGTTAAGGCGTACAATCTCGCGGAAGTAAACCTCTGCTAACCGTTCTGAAGAATATGTAACTTCTACTGAAATGAAATGTGCTGACTTGGTCAACCTGTCCACAATGACCCATACTGCGTCGAACTTTTTCTTAGTCCGTGGAAGCCCAACAACAAAATCTATAGTGATATGCTCCCACTTCGACTCAGGAATTTCTAACTTCTGAAGCAAACCATCAGGTCTTTGATGCTCGTACTTAACTTGCTGACAATTCAGACACCAAGCTACATATGCAACTATTTCCTTCTTCATTCTCCTCCACCAATAATGTTGCCGTAAATCTTGATACATTTTGGCGGTACCTGGATGAATAGAATATCTGGAACTATGTGCCTCTTCAAGAATTAATTCACGAAGCCCGTCAACACTAGGCACACAAATACGACCCTGCATTTGCAGAACTCTATCTCCTCCCACAAAAACCTGTTAGGCATCACCGTACCGTACCATGCCCTTAAGAACAAGTAAATGAGGATAATCATATTTCTGCTCTCTGATGCGCTCATATAAAGATGATCGAGAGATTATACAAGCTAGAACCCGACTGGGTTATGAAACATCTAACCTCACGAAATGATTAGCCAAAGTCTAAACATCTGCCTCTAACGGTCTCTCACCTACCGGAATATACGCAAGACTGCCCATACTCACTGCCTTTCTACTCAAAGAATCAGCCACCATATTGGCCTTTCTGGGGTGATACAAAATAGTGATATCATAGTCCTTCAACAGCTCCAACCATCTTCTCTATGTCAAATTGAGATCCTTTTGTTTGAACAGGTATTGTAAGCTACGATGATCAGTAAATACCCCACATGAGACACCGTACATGTAATGCCTAGAAATCTTCAGCGCATGAACAATGGCTGCCAATTCTATGTCATGAACAGGATAATTCTTCTCGTGAACTTTCAACTACCGTGACGCATATGCAATTACCCTGCCATCTTGCATCAATACTGCACCAAGCCCAACACGAGATACATCACAATACAACGTATAAGATCCTAAACTTGTGTGTAATACCAACACTGGAGCCGTAGTTAAATCAATCTTGAGCTTCTGAAAGCTCAACTCACACTCATCTAACCATCCAAATGGAACACCTTTCTGAGTCAGTCTGGTCAATGAGTTTGCTATAGATGAAAACCCTTCCACGAACCGGCTATAATAACCTGCCAAATCCAGGAAACTCCGGATCTCTGTAACTGAAGTAGGTTTAGGCCAATTCTGAACAACCTTAATCATCTTAGGATCCACTTTTATGCCTTCTGCCAATACAACATGCCCCCAAAAGGCAACTGAGTCTAACCAAAATTCACATTTTGAAAATTTGGCATATAAATGATTATTCTTCAAATCTGAAGTACACTCCGAAGATGCCGCTCATGCTCCTCTCGACTGTTGTAGTAAATCAAGATATCATCAATGAATACAACCACAAAATAATCCAAATAGGGCTTGAACACCCGATTCATGAAACCCATAAATGTTGCTGGGGCATTTATCAGCCCAAATGACATCACTAGGAATTCGTAATGCCCATGCTGAGTCCGGAAAGCTGTCTTAGGGACATCAGATGCCCTAATCTTCAACTTATATAACCATACCTCAAGTCAGTCTTTGAAAATATCTTGGCACTATGAAGCTTATCGAATAAGTCATTAATTCTTGGTAGTGGATACTTGTTCTTGATAGTAGCCTTATTCAACTGCCGATAATCTATACACATTCGCACTGAACCATCTTTCTTCTTTACAAATAACACTGGTGCACCCTAGGGCGAGAAACTAGGTCTAATAAATCCTTAATCAAGCAAGTCTTGTAACTGCTCCTTCAGTTCTTTCAGTTCCGGCGGGGCCATACGGTATGATGGAATAGAAATAGGCTGAGTGCCCGAAGCCAAATTAATACAGAAGTCTATATCTCTGCCGGGTGGCATCCCCGGGAAATCTACAGGAAATACTTCTGGAAATTCACGAACAACTGGTACTGAGTCCATAGAAGGAACATCCGCAATGGAATCGCGAATATAAGCCAAATAGGCTAGACACCCTTTCTCGACCGTACATCGATCCTTCATATAAGAAATAACCATGCTGGTAGAATGCCCAGGAGTTCCTTTCCACTCTAATCGAGATAACCCCGGCATGGCTAGGGTCACCGTCTTGGCATGACAATCCAATATAGCACGATAAGGTGACAGCCAATCCATACCCAAAATGACATCAAAATTTACCATATCAAGAAGTAGAAGATCCACACTAGTCTCAAGACTCCCAATAGTAACCACACACAAAAAATAAACATGATCTACCATGATAGAATCTCCCACCAGAGTGGACACACATACATGAGCACTCAGAGAATCACGAGGTATCACCAGATATAAAGCAAAATAAGAGGACATATAGGAATAAGTAGATCCTGGATCAAATAGAACTGAAGCATCTCTATGGCAAACTGGAACAATACCTGTAATTACAACATCAGATGACTCAGCCTCAGGCCTAGCTGGAAAAGCATAAAATTAGGGCTGGGCCCCACCACTCTGAACTGCGTCCCTAGGATGGCCTCTAACTGGTTGGCCTCCACCTTTAACGGTCTGACCTCCACCTCTAATGGTCTGACCTCCACCTCTAGCTTCCTGATCCCTACCTCTAACTGGCTGAGCAGGATATGAAGCAACCGGTGCTGGAATCATAGCACGAGAACCCTACTGCATGCTACCCTGAGACCCGGGGTAGAATCTAGCAATGTGCCTCGGATCACCATATTTATAACAGGACGTCGGCTACTGTGACTGCTGACCTTGAAATTGTCCCTGTCGACCTGAGTAACCACCTTGAAAACTTTGGATCGGAGGTGTACTGATAAGAGCTGGTGGTGCACTGTAGGATGCCTGGAGCGCTGAATGAAACGGCCTGGGTGGATGACCCCTACCAAATTACCCTTGCCTCCAGACGAGGCACCACTGAGCCCACCGAATTGTCGAGGCCTCTTATCAGACCCCTACCCTCTCTCCTGTGCAAGAACCATCTCGATCCTCCTAGCAACATGAGAAACCGCCTGAAAAGAAATCTCACTTTTGGTCTCCTTGGCCATCTAAAGCCTAATAGGGTGAGTAAGTCCCTCAATAAACATACTCACTCTCTCTCCCTCGGTAGGAAGTAAAAGGAGAGTATGACGGGCTAGATCCACAAAACGGGTCTCGTACTGAATAACAGTAATACTTCCCTGCTAGAGATGCTCAAACTGCCTGCGAAAATCCTCTCTCAATATGATATAGAGGAACTTCTCTAGAAATAGCTGCGAGAACTGTTCCCAAGTCAGTGTAGGCGACCCAGCTGGTCTGGTCATCATAAAATCTCTCCACCACCTCTTGGCAGAACCCGCCATCTAAAATATAGCAAAATTGACCCCATTGGTCTCAATAATACCCATGTTCCATAGCACCTCATGGAAACGGTCAAGATAATCTTGTGGGTCCTCAGAAGGTGTACCACTGAAGTGAACTGAAAAGAGCTTAGTAAACTTATCCAATCTCAATAAGGCCTCAAAAGACATGGCAGGCCTATCACCGGCCTGTGCCGCAATTACTGGCTGAACTACCCCAAATGGCGGGGTTGCTGGAGCTTGATACTGTAGAGCCATATGCTCCAGAGCAAGAGTAGTGGGAGTTTGTGCTCCTTCCCCAGCCTGTGAGACGGCTGGTGCTACTGGAAATGTACCATTTTGGGCCACGCCCTCCATAAGACTTACCAAACGGACTAGAGCATCCTGAAGTATTGGAGTAGCTATGAATCCTTCCGGGACCTGAACTAGTCCAACTGGTACGGTTTGAACTGGAACCTCCTCCTGAAGATCCACCTGAGGTTCTACTACGGGTGCTGCTGCTCGAGATCTAGCTTGAGCTCTGCCTCTACCTCAGCCTCTGGCACGACCTCAGCCTCGACCTCTACCCCTGGTCATTGTTACCACTGGGGGATCTGTCCTTGTCCATCGGTAGATGTATTACATTTTCTCACCATCTGCGAGAGAATAAGAATAGAATGGTTAAATCATCGATGATAGAATAAGATCGCACTATATTGTACCTAAACTTCATAGCCTCTTAAAAGATAAGTACAAACGTATCCATACCAATCCTTCAAACTCTACTAAGCTTGCTCGTGACTCATGAGACGTAAGTAACCTAGTGCTCTTATACCAACTTGTCACGACCCAAAATTCTCACCTTCAGGATCGTGATGGGGCCGAACATTTCACTTGCTAGGCAAGCTAACGTTAAAATAATCTTAACTATTTTTAAGAAAATTTAATTAAATAGAAGTCAATTACTGAAATAAAGTGCGGAAGACCATAAATATCGAATTATCAAAATACATCCCCGAATCTGGTGTCACAAGTGCACGAGCTACTAGAATAATACAAATAAAGTTCGGAATAAAATTCAAGTTGCTTGAAAGATAATACACAACTAAGATAAGATAGAAGGGGACTTCAAAACTGTGAACGCTGTGCAGTTATACCTCAAGTCTCCTCTGAGTAGCTGAATCCAAGCACGTCTATGGTACGCCGCTGGGACTAACTCCAAAATCTGCACAAGATGTGCAGAGTGTTGTATGAGTACAACCGACTCCATGTACTCAGTAAGTGTCGAGCCTAACATCGACGAAGTAGTGATGAGACTATGACAGGACACGTATGTAAACAATCTGTACAAGTATATACAAATACGAAGCAACAATAAAACAATAAATAACACTTTATAAATTTGGGAGGGAACATGCGAAGGGGGTGATATAATAATTTCAGTGGGAGAATTATCACTTAGCAACCAATTAATTCCTCGACAATAAAATGAGCAACTGATAAAATGAAAATGGCACGGCACCACCCTTCGTGCTTTTACTCTCATTCCTCCCATAAACTGATAAATAAATAATAATAATTGTCACGGCATCACCCTTCGTGCTTTAACTCTCTTTTGGCACGACATTACCATTCGTGCTTTTACACTCTCTGAAAAAGAAACGGCATCACCCTTCGTGCTTTTACACTCAAAATTTACACGACAACACCCTTCGTGCTTTTACACTCAAAAATGA
>AWOL01S0085142.1:13818-44875 GCA_000715115.1 Nicotiana otophora
CATGCTTTGACTCAACCACAACGCATAAGTACTCGTCATCTCATATATACGTTGTACCCGCACATTAAATCACGTAGCAAATAGATAAATAAATCCTACTCCCTCAAGTCAAGGTTAACCACGATACTTACCTCGCTTTGCAACCAACTCACGATTCTAATAAACCTTTGCCTCACAAATTCTTGTCTGAAATCCTCAAATCTAGTGATAAACAATTCAATATACTCAATACAAATCATAGGAATTAATTCCATATGAATTTACTAATTTTTCGGATTAAAATCCGAAATGTATTTTAAAAATTGACTATGGAACCCACGTCTCGAATCTCGAAAAAACTCATGAAAACCGAACACCCGTTCAGATACGAGTTCAACCATATAAAAATTATCAAATCCGACATCGGATTGACCTTCAAATCTTAATTTTATATTTTTGGAAGATTTTATAAAAATCTGATTTTTCTTCCATAAATTCACGGATTCAAGATGTAAATGAGTATGGAATCATGAAATATAATCAATCCCGCGAAAATCGCCCAAATATCGTAAATGGTAGAAAATGGGGCGAAATCCCATTTATAGAACTTAAGTTCTGTTTGCCCAGGTTTTTACCCTATGCGATCGCGGATAATGCTTCGCGATCGGGAAGCACATTTTTAGGCTGCCCGGTTTTTGCTCTACGCGAACACCGCAGAGCTTATGCGAACAAGAAGAACCATTTCCCAGCCTTACGCGATCGCGGACGGCTGAATGCGATCGTATAGAATAAATCACGTGCTACAACTTCTGCCTCACTCCTTCTTCGCGAACGCGGCTTTGACCACGTGTTCGCTATGCCTTAGCTTCTCCAACTGTGCGATCATGGACAATACTATACGATTGCATAGTACAAATTTTCTCCAGTGCTCAATAAACCTTTGCGATCGCGGATGAAACCACGCGATCGCATAGAAGGAAACCAGAACTGGGAAATACCAGATTTCCAGCCATCTGTTGTTGAACAAAAATGGTCTGAAACTCACCCGAGCTCCTCGGGGTCCCAAACCATATATGCACACCAGTCCAAAAACTTTATACGAACTTGCTCGCACAATCAAAACGCCAATTTAATACCTAGAATTACGAATCGGCCACCAAATCAAATGAGATGTTTAAGAAAACTTTAAAATTTATATTTTAACAACCGGACGTCCGAATCACGTCAAACAAACTCCGTTTCTCTCCAAATTTGACAAACAAGTCATAAATATCGTAACGGACCTATACCAGATTCCAGAACCAAAATACGGACCCGATATCAACAAAGTCAAACATTGGTCAATTCTTTAAAGTCATTAAGCCTTTAAGCTTCAAAATTTCTACAACATGCGATAACTCGAACTAGGGACCTCCGAATTTGATTTCGGGCATACGCCCAAGTCCCAAATCATAATATGGTCCTACCGGAACTGTCAGAACACTGATCCCGGTCCGTTTGCTCAAACTGTTGATCAAAGTCAACCCAATTGAGTTTTAAAGCTCTCTGTTATATTTTAATCAATTTTTCACATAAAAACTTTCCGAAAAATTTTACGGACTATGCACGTAAGTCGAGGAAAGTTGAATGGTGCTATTTGAGGTCTCAGAACATAGAAATAATTATTAAATTTAAAGATGACCTTTTGGGTCATTACAGACAAGGTCGAGACATCTGTCATGGTCGAGCTCGAGCACCATCAATGAAGTTGTAACGACTAGTTTTCAAAATAGGGTAATAAAGAAAATATTTTGTGAATATTCTTTGTATATGTACTATTAGGATTTACTAAGAACGTGTCTCAAATAAATAGGAGAAAGTGTGAGAATAGAGGCACGTGAGACTCAACTGTAAGAACAACACTCTGAAAAATATTCATTCTACACTCAATACAAGACTTCACTTTTCACTTAGATTGTCACGATCCCAAATCCTAACCTGTCGTGATGGCACCTATGGTGGTACTAGGCAAGCCGACATTTCCAAAATACTTCGAACATTTAACAGAAATGAATTAAGAAATTTTAAATAACCGGAGTTTTTCATAAAAACGGGTAAAAACCAAAACACAAGTGCGGAAAATAACTCCGAAATCGGGGTGTCACTAAGCCCATGAGCATCTATACAACACCAGTCTAGAAATAAAGTGTCTATCAATGTCTAGATCTAATTACAACAAAAGAAAAGACAAGGAAGGACAAACAAGGACTGCGAACGCCAGGCAACTACCTCGTAAATTTCCAAAGATCAACCGTGCACGATATCAACGCCCACCATGTCCGGAAACACATGGATCTGCACACTTAGTGCAGTGTGTAGCATGAGTACAACCAACTCAGTAAGTAACAATAATAAATAAGGAACTGAAAGATAGTGACAAGCTACACAATTATGGAAATCAGCCCAAAACAGAAATGATATAACGTATCAATAAGGAATAACAGAGCTTGAGGTACAAATGTGCATGTAAGACTACGACTAAGTACAAGTAGCGGTTAGAAAGTAATTCAACATGTATCACGGTCTCTGTGGGTCTCTATAGTACCAACACATAGCCTAAACATGATTTCTAACATGATTTACAATCAACTTTCTATAACACGTGGAGAGCATATAACTAACAACAACTTTTTCAACTTTACAGTTTCACGCAATGGACCAAGTCATAATTCCTAAGATGCACTCCCACACGCCCGTCACCTAGCATGTGCGTCACCTCCAAACCAATCATATAACACAAATCCGGGGTTTCATACCCTCAGAACCAGATTTAGAACTGTTACTTACCTCAATTCGAGCAAAACTCTACTCCAATATGCCTTTGACACATGGATCGGCCTCCAAATGTCCCGAATCTAATCACAAGCGGTACAATGCAATCAATACGGGCTAAAGGAATCAATTCTACACGAAAAATAAGAAATTATAACCAAAATTCGAAATCGGCTCAAACCTGGCCCCTGGGCCCATATCTCGAAATTCAACAAAAGTCACAAATTCCAAAAGCCCATACGACCACGAGTCTAACCATACCAAATTTACACAAATCCGATAACAAAATCCCATTCAAAACCTCAAAAATCAAGCCCAAGAATTCTTCCTCATTTTCCCCAACTTTCCACCCCAAATCACAAATTTAATAGTAGAATCACAGGCATATTCATGGAAATTAACCAAAATTAGGTAGAAATCAGTTACCCCTAACACCCACATGCAAATCCCTCCAAATATCGCCTTCTACCGAGCTCCCAATTCAGGTACGCCTCCTTCGTGAACACGACCTGACCCTCGCGTTCGCGTAGAACACCTTGACCGACCCCTCAAGTTAACCCTTTTGTGAACGCTTTCAATGATACGTGAACGTGAAGCTTTGCTGAAATTACTCATCGCGAACGTGGTTCCTCTCTCGCGAACGCGTAGACCAATAGTACGGGGTCCTCAACTGCCACATTTCTTCTTCGCGAATGCGTCCCTCATTTCTTCTTCGCGTTCGTGGTCCCTTTCTTCATGAACGCAAAGAAAAAAACTTCCTCAGCCCACAGATGCCCTTCGCGAACGCGAGACCCCTCTCGCGAACGCGTAAGAGGAAACCAAAAAACTACACCAGCAATCTTCAGCTAACATGCAAAGTCCAAAAATGATTTGTTAACCACCTGAAACTCACCGGAGGCCCCGGGGACCTTAACCAAACATACCATCAAGTCCCAAAATATCATATGAACTTAGTTAAACCCTCAAACACTTCAAACAACATCAAAAACACAAATTGTACATGGATTCAAGCCTAATGAACTTTGAAATTTCCAAATTCTACAAACGACGTCGAAACCTATCAAATCACGCCCGCACAAGTCACAAATGACACTACGGACCTACTCCAACTTCCGAAAATCCAATCTGACCCCGATATCAAAAAGTCCACTCCCGGTCAAACTTTCCAAAATTCCAACTTTTGCCATTTCAAGCCTAATTCCACTACTGACCTCCGAATCACAATCCGGACACACTCCTAAGTCCAAAATCACCTAACGGAGCTAATGGAACTATCGAAACTCAAATATGAGGTCGTTTAGATATAAGTCAACATTCAATTAACTTTTCTAACTTAAGCTTTCAGCTACGAGACTAAGTATCTCAATTCACTCTGAAATCTCTCCGGACCCGAACCAACTAACTCGATAAGTCATATAACAGTTGTAGAGCACAAATGGAGCAGAAAGTAGGGGAAAGGGGCTACAACTCTCAAAACGACCGACTGGGTCGCTAAATCCTCCCCCTCTTAAACAAACGTCCATCCTCGAATGGGTCTAGAAACATACTCGGAGTCACAAATAGGTGTGGATATTTGCTCCGCATATCTCGCTCGATCTCCCGAGTAGCCTCCTCCACGTGCTGACCTCTCCATTGCACCTTCACTGAAGTTATTTCCTTTGACATCAACTTTCGAACCTGCCGATCCAAAATGGCCACCGGCTCTACATCATAAGTCAAATCACCATCGAACTGAACCATGCGGAAATCCAAAATATGAGATGGATCGCTGACATACTTTCGAAGCATAGAAACATGAAATACTGGATGCACACTCGACATGCTAGGTGGAAAGGCAAGATTGTAAGCCACCTCCCCAATCCTTTGAAGTACCTCAAAACTCCCAATGAACCGAGGGCTCAACTTTCCCTTCTTCCCGAACCTCACAACACCCTTCATGGGTGAAACCTTTAGCAGAACCTTCTCCCCAACCATGTAAGACACATCACGGGCCTTCCTATCAGCATAACTCTTTTTGTCTAGACTGCACCGTGTGAAGCTACTCCTGAATCAATTTAACCTTGTCCAAAGCATCCTAAACCAAGTCAATACCCAATAGCCTAGCCTCACCCGGCTCAAACCAACCCACCGGAGATCTACACCGCCTCCCATATAAAGTCTCATACGGATCCATCTGAATGCTCGACTGATAGCTGTTGTTGTAAGCAAAACTCTGGGAGTGGCAGAAAGCCAGAAACTGGTCCCAGGAACCCCCAAAATCAATGACACAAGCACGTAGCATGTCCTCCAATATCTGAATACTGCGCTCGGATTGTCCGTCCATATGACGGTGACATGACGTGCTCAACTCAACCTGAGTGCCCAACTCTCATTGTACAGCTCTCCAAAACTACGATGTAAACTTCGTGCCTCTATCTGAAATGATGGAAACTAGCACACCGTGAAGATGAAAAATCTCTCGGATGTAAATCTCAGCCAACCTATCTGAAGAATAAGTAGTACCCACTGGAATGAAGTGCGCGGACTTGGTCAGCTGATCCACAATCACCCAAATAGCATCGAACTTCCTCCAAGTCTGTGGGAGCCCAACTACGAAATCTATGGTGATTCGCTCCCACTTCAACTCTGTAATCTCTATCCTCTGAAGCAAGCCACCCGGTCTCTGATGCTCATATTTTACCTGTTGACAGTTGAGACACCGAGCTACAAACCCAACTATATCCTTCTTCACTCTTCACCACCAATAGTGTTGTCTCAAATCCTAATACATCTTCCCGGCACCGGGATAGATAGAATACCACGAGCTGTGGGCCTCCTCAAGAATCAACTCCCGTAGCCCATCCACATTGGGAAAACATATCCTACCATGCATCTTCAACACCCCATCATCTCCAATAGTCACATCTCTGGAATCACCGTGCTGAACCTTGTCCTTGAGGACAAGTAAATGAGGATTATCATACTGGCGCTCTCTGATGCGATCAAGTAAGGAAGACCGAGAAATCACACAGGCTAGAACCCGACTGGGCTCCGAAATATCTAATCTCATAAACTGGTTGGCCAAGGACTAAACATCAGTTGCAAGAGGTCTCTCACCAACATGAATGAATGCAAGGCTACCCATACTCACCTCTTTCCTACTCAAAGCATCGGCCACCACATTGGCCTTCTGATAAGTGGGAATTTTACTACTTATTAGCGCTTTTTAACTTTCGTTTTAGTCCAAAAGTGTTTAATTGTACTCCCGAAAACTGATGAAATATGCTTACCTATAGGAGTATTAGAAAATGAGCCACTACGATAAAATACAACTCAAGGAGGAGTGATCTGAACAAGGACAAAAATTAGGCACAAAAGCTCAAGTGCGGACCGCAGATTTCTATCTGCGGCTGCAGAATGTGAAGGAAACTCAACAGAGCCCCAGTGCAAAGTGTGGACTGCAGAATTATTGTACGGCTACAGAAGCTACATAAGAGCCAAAGTTCAGAGAGTTTCATTTCAAGCTCAAGAAGAAATGTGGACCGCACAATAATTGTGTGTCCGCAGAAAGAGTTATGCGACCGCACTCAGGAAATGTGTGGTCAGCAGAAGAGCCCAGCGCGGCCGCACCAGAATTTTGCGGACTGCAGAATATGAAAGATGAGGCCGCAAGCCAAAATTGTGCGGCCGTAGAATCAACTCCTATCAAGATCTGAAGAGAAATGCAGACCGCACATATAATTGTGCGGCCACAGAACCTCCGAAGGGCAATTTGATCCGAAAATTCCAGCTTTGTATAAATAGACTACTTTTATGAAATTAGGTTAAGTTTGGAAGATTGAAAGTCTTGTAGCCGTTTTTACTTGCCTCTTTAAGAAACTTTAGTTTACTTTGGTGATTTAACATTGGATTTTTATCTTTTAATCTTGCAATATGAGTTTTATCATCTTTTCTTTTTTATTTTCTTCTATACCCATTATGAGTAGCTAGATTTCTAACTAGGGTTGTGACCCAACCCTAGTGTGTGAACCTAATGGGTGTTTGATTTATGGCTTGTTTGTGGTTGGGTATTTATTATTTAGCCTTGTTCTTGCCATTATAGAATTAATGGTTGTAAATATTAGTTTATGCTTTTTTGACTTGGTCTCTTCTTGAGAAAGAGAGACTTAGTCTAGAAAAACTTGGCTAACAAGAGTTTTGGATAAAATCAAGAGATTGATAGTCCCAATTAAAGGGTTGAACCTAATGATATTAAAACCAGACTTGAGCATTTTATCAACTGCTTTGTTCAATATCCATTTGGACTTGAGAAAGTCAAATTGGGCAAAATCACTCTCTTACCGAGAGGTATTGAGTGGGTACTTAAGTGTTGATAGCTATAATACACTCTGACCAACAAAATAAGCTTTATAATTTACAATCCATTAGGCAAACACCTGGGTGAAGCTGTGAAGGTCATAGTCCTAGGCCTTTTACACTACTTGAAAACCATCCAAAAATAATATTCTCTAGTTTTATATCGTTAGAATTGTAATCCTTAACGTAATTTTAGAAGTAAAAACAAAATCATATTTGTAGAAGTGCAACCAAGATACTTCACGTGCTTTATCCATATATATACCGCTAATCCTATCTCAGCTCCCTGTGGATTCGATCTCGACTCCTTGTTGGATATTATTATTGTATTCGGCCGTTTCATAACCCCGAATAGAGGTGTGACTTGAACAAGATCAATTTTTGGCGCCGTTGTCGGGGAGCTAAAAACGGATTTAGCTATATATTTGGTTTTGTGTGTGAATTGTCCTCTTTTCCTTCCGTGTTACTAATCTTTTTGGTGAAACAATTTTAGGTGAAACAATGGTTCTCAACAACAATGATCCTCTCGGAAACATTCCTTTGGGGGATGTGTACGTGAAAGATGACCAAGTTGAATAGGTTCCTCTTGAACCTCAAGAAAATAGACAAGGCCGACCGCCTCAAGACAATGTTCTCGTTCCAACCCCATATCCACCAAGAGCGGCTCCACATAGAGTGTTGCCAAATGAAGGGTATGCAAGTGCCATAGTCCCGCCCCGCATTAGGGCGGGCAACTTTAAAATCACAAATGTTGTGCTCACATTGCTAGAGCAATGGGGATTCTTCACCGGGGCTCCGAATCAAAATGTGTACAAATACTTGAAAGGGTTTGTGGACACTTGCTGGGGGAGTAAACAGACAAACATCTCCGAGGATGCTTTAAGGTTGAGGCTATTTCCTTTCTCTCTACGGGGGAAGGCCTTGGATTGGTTAGAAAGGTTGCCAAACCATTCCATCCATACATGGGATGAATTGGTGGAGAAAGTTATTTCTAAGTTCTTTTCTCCCGGGCATATGGCTACTCTTAGAGACGAGATTCTAGTATTTAAACAAGAACCCAAAGTGCCATTGCATGAAATATGGGAGAGGTACCGAGCTATGGTGAAAGAGTGCGCAAACAATGACATGACAGAGGCTATGACTCAACAAACTTTCTACAGGGGGATCAATACTACCAATCAATGCTTGGTCAACCAACTCGCCGGTGGGAATTTCATGACAACGCCATATGAGGAAGCTTGTGAGATATTAGATGAAATGGCAGATACTTCATCGGCATGGAAATGTAGAGCAAATGTTCCTCAAGGTGATCCAAACGTGATTCATCTATATAAAGAATTGCATGATCATGGGCAAGCAATTGCCGAGTTGACCACCACAATGAATCAATTAGCCAAGGCTCAACTTCAACAAGTGCAAGGTCCTAAGCAAGTCAATGCAATGGAGGAAGTTAATATGATGGTAAACAAGAGAAGGAAAAGGGTCCTCAAGTGCAAAACCGTGCGGAACATTATATGCAAGAAGATAGCGGGTTTGATCAAGATGAATCTTACAATGACCAAGAGGAGGAAGTACAATATGTGAACAACTTCCAAGGGAAAAGAAATAACTCTCAAGGCCCGAATCAACAACAATGGCGATCTCATGGTAACCAAGATAATTGGAACAATCAAAACAATTAAGGAAATTGGAATGGTCAAAATAACCAAGGCAATTGGAGTGGCAATAGTCAGGATATTAGGGAGGCAACAACCAAGGGGGATGGAATAATAACCAAGGAAATCGGGGGCCAGCCTTTTAAAGTCCCCCGATGTATCAACAACCGAGCAACCCGCCTTCTTATCCTTCCTATGGTCCAAGCTCTTCCAACAATGAGATGGGTCGAATTGGGAATATGTTTAAACAAGTGATGGAGAAGAATGCCGACTCCGATGCTCAACTAGCCTCTCACAATACTTGAATTTGCAATTTGAAAGTTCAATTGGGGTAAATCTCGCAAGCTTTAAACACTCGTCCTAAGGGGGAACTACCAAGTGACATGGTGGTGAACCAAAAGGGTGAGAACAACATGGGACATACCATGTCCATGACTACAAGGAGTGGAAAAGGTGGGGATGCACCCACCTCAAGTCAAAGGAAAATTGTGGATGATGAGCAAGAGGTACAAGAATATGAGATCCCAAACAATGTGGTGCAGGCAAATAATGAAGTAAGAATTGATATTGATGACAATGTAGAGGAGACTCAAGAAGAAGTGAACCCGTCTAGGGAGCACATTGTTAAAATACCGGAACCGGTAGTGCCAAAGGCTAAGGCACCAATGCCAAAGCCTCCTCCTTCATATCCTCAAAGGCTTTCCAAGAAAAATGGCTAGAATCAGTTCAAAAAGTTCACTGACATGATGAAGAGTCTATCTATTAATGTGCCATTGGTTGAGGCTTTGGAGCAAATGCTCGGTTATGCAAAGTTTATGAAGGACTTGGTGACAAAGAAGCAGTTGATGAATTGTGAAACTATAAAGATGACTCATCAAGTGAGCACAATTGTGCACTCAATGGCTCCTAAATTGGAAGATCTCGACGCTTTCACAATCCCTTGTACCATTGGAAGTCCCAACTTTGCTAAAGCTTTTTGTGATCTTGGGGCAAATATGAATTTGATGCCCTATTCGATTTTGAAGACTTTGGGAATTGTGCAACCAAGACCCACATCTATGAAATTACAAATGGCGGATCGTATCATGAAGAGACCGTTGGGTATAATTGATGATGTGTTGGTTAGTGTTGATAAATTCATTCTCCCAACGAATTTTGTGATTCTTGATTGTGAAGTGGACTAAGAGGTGCCGATTATTATGGATAGACCTTTCTTTGCTACGGGGAAGGCTCTTGTTGATGTGGAAGCCGGTGAACTCACTTTCCAGGTGCGTGATGAAAAGGTGGTTTTCCATATGTGCAAATCTATGAGGTAATCGAATAGCAATGAAGTGTGTTCGTTTATGGACTTGGTGACCGATGTGATTATTGATTATACTAGTGGCACGGTGAATGTTGATAACATTTTGGAGGCCGTTTTGCTTAACCTTGATGATGACGACACATATGGCTATGTGGAATACGTGAAATCATTTCATGGAATGGGGTCGTACACTTATGGACCCCGCAAATTGTCCTTGGATCATGAAAATCGGAAGACACCTCCAACAAAACCCTCAATCTAGGAGCTTCATACTTTGAAGTTAAAGCCATTGCCTCCGCATCTCAGGTATGAATTCCTTGGCTCTTGTTCCACTTTACTAGTTATTCTTTCCCCTTGTCTGACTAACATGCATGTAGACTCCATATTGGCGGTGCTACAAAAGAGGAAGAAAGCTATTGGATGGACATTGGCGGATATTCAGGGAATAAGCCCCGCATTTTGCATGCACAAGATTAATTTGGAAGAAGATTCCAAACCCTCCATTGAACATCAAAGGATGCTAAATAAAGCAATGCAAGAGGTGGTTAAAAAGGAGATCATCAAGTGGTTAGATGCAGGGGTTGTTTACCCTATTTTCGATAGTTTGTGGACCTCTCCGATGCACTGTGTCCCAAAGAAAGGGGCATGATGGTGGTTACCAATGACAAGAATGAGTTGATTCCTACAAGATCGGTGACCGGGTGGAGAGCGTGTATGGACTATATCAAGCTCAACAAAGTCACAAGAAAGGATCATTTCCCACTTCCCTTCCTAGATCAAATGCTTGATAGGTTGGTCGGTCGTGCTTTCTATTGTTTCCTTGATGACTATTCCGGCCACAATCAAATACTTATTGCTCCAGAGGATCAAGAGAAGACTACTTTCACATGTCCCTGTGGTACTTTCGTATTCTCGCGGATGCCATTTTGGGTTATGCAACGCACCGACAACTTTTCAAAGGTGTATGATAGCTATCTTCACGGACATGGTGGAGGATTTCCTTGAAGTCTTCATGGAACACTTTTCGGTGGTTGGGAATTCTTTTGATGATTGCTTGAAATATTTGGATAAGGTCTTAGTAAGATGTGAAGAGACAAACTTGGGGTTGAATTGGGAGAAATGTCATTTCATGGTTGAGGAAGGCATTGTCCTTGGCCACAAAATCTCAAAGAATGGCATTGAGGTTGACAAGGCGAAAATAGAGGTGATTTCTAAATTTTCACCTCCAACATCCATGAAGGGAGAGAGGAGTTTCTTGGGTCATGCAGGGTTCTACCGGCGTTTCATCAAGGATTTTTTAAAGTGGTGAACCCCTTAAGTAAGCTTTTGGAGAAAGATGCCAAATTCCATTTCAATGAGGATTGCATGAAGCAATTTGAATTGCTTAAGTTCAAATTGACAACTACTCCTATTATCACCGCCCCGAAAAGGCTAAAGGCCTCTCTGCTACCGGTAGATATGCTAAGCTGCCCAAACTCTCCGCCTTATGACTCAAGGCATCGGCCACTACATTGGTCTTTCCGGGATGATAGAGACTAGGTGCCATCACGACATCCTACGAAGGGAATTTGGGGTCAGAATGGTTGTAGCACAAGATTAAATATTATTTATCTTAATTATGGGAATGGTTTAATTCCGACTTCTTGTGCTAGTACATTTTGTATGTATTGAACGGATTTAATTGAGATAAGTATTTTATACTGACTTAATAAAATAATTTCTCTAGTCCATTCAATGTACTTATACTTTTAATCTTGATATAATTATTATTAGTTGTGTGTGTCATTTATTATTTTGATTTATTAAAAGGCGAGATTCTTTCGTGGGTCAATAAGCCTGGTAAATTGGACAGTAAAGATATACATTGGCGAAGTAATAATTAGTTGATAGAATCCATGTCTCGGTTTTTCAGATCGATGATACTCCTTTATGAAAGCTTATAAATTTTTATGTGTAAACCCAGCTGGTGGATTTTGTATCAGACACATGAAATAAGTTAAGCGAAAGTCTAAAGGAAGTCATCAATAAATTAAATTGTTAGTAATTTAATTTGATTGATTAGTATCTAAATCTTAACATGACGAGTTAAATAAGGTTTAATGGAAGATTTTTGAAATTGAACTAAGGAGTGCAATTACGAATTTTTAATGAAATAATTCATAATTTATTATGGTAGTTCGAAATTAATTCCATAATAGGGAGCCTTGTTAATTAAATTATGTAGTCCCTATTGTGCCTAAATAATATAAAATAAAGGAAACCTTTACTTACTGGAAGAAGAAAACCTAGCAGGTTTTGGAAAAGGGTTTTAACCGCAAAAACGTGGCTATATATATTCCATATAGGGTTGGCCTTTTTTGCACTTGTTTTTGCCTTGGAATTTTTCCCACCCGAAATTCTCTCTTTTCGAATATTATTTGGATAACACAGTAGAAGACTGTGGAATGTTTTCCTGAGGTCACGGTCTTGTTACTTTAGAACTGGAGACCGAGATTAATCTGCTTTGTTCACGCTTCAAGAGGTAACTCGTATAATCTCCGTATGTGCTAAATGTTTAATTTACGCGTGAATATGATACTGAAATTTCTTTCGCTGCAATATATAATCCAACAATTGGTATCAGAGCCTACTCATGTCTAATTAGATAATTAGGATGAACATGAAAATGAGCATCATGTTAATATGCAAGTTTTGAATTACATGCAAAGATTATTTTTTTTATAAAACACTGCACTATTTTGAACATGAATATTTTTTCTAAGAATTTTGATTATTCTGAAAATCATGTAATATCTGCTTATTATTGATGAGATTTGATTAGAATAATCTAAACATTTTGTTAATACGAGGAAAACGCAAAAGCTACTATTTGGCCGA
Organism: Nicotiana otophora; assembly: GCA_000715115.1. Taxonomy (NCBI): domain Eukaryota; kingdom Viridiplantae; phylum Streptophyta; class Magnoliopsida; order Solanales; family Solanaceae; genus Nicotiana; species Nicotiana otophora. The sequence goes on from AWOL01S0085142.1 coordinate 26,779, forward strand.
ATTGACCAAAAAATCGGAGGCCAATGATCAATACTCATCAACTTTGCTCATGGTGTAAGCCGTTTTTCAAGCATTCGGGGTCGTTTAGATGGTGGTTTGTGAGTTTTTTCTAACTTTCTGGAATTTTTTCAAAGTTTTTTTAAGTTGTTTTAATCTAGTGGTGGTAGGGATCATTTCCTATGGACTCCAAGGTTACATTCTAGTGATATAATGATTTTACACATTGACATAGGTCTTCTTCCATATCGGATAAACTCATTATAGATAATCACTAGGTAATACTAGTTGTTGATTACTTGTATTTACTCTCCATCTTAGTATGCATGTTGGTTCAATGGGACTAGTATATTGAATGTTGATATTCACTTGACTTAAATTAACAGTTTGCTCTCCATCTGAGTAAGGCCTGTTTAAATTCATGGAGTGAATAATCTGTCATTACATATGTATATTGTAAGAATAGCTCTTTTTCTATCGAAACTTGTTGTTCAAGGTGCATGGATTATATGTATGTAGTGTGTTTTGAATTTTAATATTCAACAAAACATGACTGATTTTGTTATTTAATTGTCTCTCAGATTAACCATGACTGCTTTCAATCCCCTTACTGTTATTCTTACTCAAAACAAACTTAAGGGTCCGAACGATTGGAAACGAAACTTGAATATTGTCCTAATTGCCGAAGAGTACAAATTTATGCTCGATGAGGTGTGTCCAGAAAAACCTAGAGATGATGCTACAGATGATGAACAGAAAGCTTACCAAAAATGAGTTAAGGCTGATGAGATGGCGCGGTGTTACATTCTAGCATCTATGTCGAATGTTCTGCAACATCAGCATCAGTCTATAGAGTCTGCTTATGACATTCTGGAAAATCTCAAAGAGATGTTTGGAGATCAGAATCGTGCGGCTAAGCAGACTGCCATGAAGCTCTTCTGAACACCAAAATGGTTGAAGGCTCATCTGTTAGAGACCATGTTCTGAAGATGATAAGTCTCTTGAATGAACTAGAGGTCCTTGGACCTAACACTGATAAGGATACGTAGGTTGAAATGATCCTGCAGACTCTGCCTGACAATTTTCAGCAGTTTCCCCTAAATTATAATATGAACAAAATGGATTTGTCACTTGCGAAATTACTGAATGAGCTGCAGTCGGCAGAGACTATTATCAAGCAACAATCTCCTCCTGTGGTACTGAATTTTGGGATAGGTTCTTCTTCTAAGCCGAGAGGCAGGCAGAAGAAGAAAAAGGCTCAAAAACTATATGTTGGTTGTGCAGCTGCTGGTGTGAAAAAGCCAAAGGGAAAGTATTATCAATGCAAGAAGCATGGGCATCATAAGAAGCAATGTTCGGCTTATCTGGCCAAGCTAAATAATAAATTAGGTGATTTACATCTACTTGTCATTGAAACTCTTTTTGCGGCTGTCTCTACCATGTCATGGTGTGTAGATTCGGGAGCCACTAATCATGTCTGCACTAATTTACAGGGGTTTCAGGTAACGCGGCCGCTAAGTAGAGGAGAAATCAATGTTTATCAAGCAGATGGTTCGGCAGCCCTAGCTTTAGCATTAGGAAATATAAGTATTTCCTTTGGTAGTAATAGAGTGTTTGTTTTAAAGGACACATTATATGTACCTTCCGTTAGAAGGTATTTAATTTCGGTTTCTAGCGCTATAAGAGATGGTTATGACATTAATTTTCATGATATTGATAAATGTATTATTAGTCATAGTAAATGTTATCTCTCTTCGGCTACATTGATTAATGGTCTTTTTATTGTTGATTCTATTTCTAAACCGTTACAACCTAAAAAAACTGAATTATATTGATTTTCCAAATAAGACAAAATGTTCTTCTGAATTGATTGAAACATATTTATGACACTTGCGTTTGGGTCATATAAATCTAAACAGAATTTCAAGGTTGGTTAAGGAAGGAACTTTAAGTTCATTAAAAGTATAGGCACTACCTGTGAATCTTGTTTAGAAGGAAAAATGACAAAATAAAATTTTCTCTCAAAAGGAAATCGAGCAAGTGATAAATTAGAGTTAATTCATTCTGATTTGTGTGGTCCAATGATGTCCAAGTAAGAGGTGATTTTGAGTATTTTGTGACTTTCACAGATGATTACTCAAAACATGGATATATTTATTTGGTGCGTCGAAAGTCTGAATGTTTTGAAAAGTTGTCACGATCCAAATTCTACTATAGGTCGTGATGGCGCCCAACGTTACCGCCAGGCAAGCCAACAGTGAACTAACCACATGATTATTTCTTTTAACATTTTAGAAATAACTGATTTTTTTGTTTGTGCATAAATAGGGAGTAGGAACTTAATAAAATGAGAGATCAAAAATTTTGGAAGCAAGTGAGATAAGTAAATATCCAAAAATCATCATGTGTCTACTAGTAAACTTTTCAAGACCTGGTATCACAAGTATATGAGTTACTAGTAGAATATACGAAAGAATACTAAACTACTGTCTGAAATTAAGTAGACAGAAAGTAAATGCAACAGAAAGACTTCAAGTACTGCGGAACGGGCTCAGAAGGCAGCTCACCACGAAGTCTAGTAGAAATCAGGAGTGCACGCCGGGATGATAACCAGATGCACCTGCCTCAAAACCTGCACGGGTAGTGCAGAAGTGTAGCATGAGTATATAAACAACATGTACCTAATAAGTATCTAGTCTAACCTCGAAGAAATTGTGACGAGGGGTCAATTTAGACACTTACTATGGGCTAATAATAAAATACTGAAACTCTAAATAAGCATGGGGTATGTAAATGATAATAAAACTCAACAACAATAAATAAATAAACAATTCTTTCTCCGCAAGTAAGTCCCAAATCAATTTCCATCATTGAATCATTTAACCTCTTAGGCCAATAAAAACGATATCAAGTATAATTGGGCTCCAAATATTATTACGCACGAATTATGCCGAGGACGTACGGCCCGATCCAAAATACATATACATATATTGTGTGCACTATCGAGGATCGAACGACACGAACCATAGATGCATCTATTAACCTGCCGAGGAAAACGGCACGCTCCCATGAGCGTAGTGGAATTTACCTCGCTCGCGGAATATACTTGCGACGCGAGTGAACATAGATTTCTCAAAGTTATCATAATATTCCTCAATTCTTTCCCAAAATAAGAAATTCAAATTGGAAACTTTTAAATCTTGAAAATCCTCAATATCGGCTCTATTCAAGGTAAATAATAAGCATAATCAAATAACGATGTCACCAAGGCATGGTGTAAACCTAAGACTTCTCGGGCATAAGCATAATTAGTAGCTACGTACGGACTCTCGTCACCTCGTGCATACATAGCCCCCACATATATAAGCACATATTAATTAAATTCACTTATGGGGTTAATTCCCTCTTACACGGTTAGAAAAGAGACTTACCTCGTCTCAAATCTTACTTTCCGGTCCACAATTGTGCTTCAAACCCTCAATTCGGTGCCAAACGACTCGAAACTAGTCAAAGGTTATATAAAATAGTCAATACATGTTCAAAAGTTCATATCCCAACTATTAATGTGATTACCCAACCCAATTAAAGAATTCCTAAAATTCACCCTCGGCCCACGTGCCCGGATTCTAGAAATTTTCTAAACAAGTTGTTACACATAACCTCATGAACTCAAACATATGATTTTTACCCCATTCCATAATCATTTTCATGGTTAAATATCATTTTTATCAAAACCCTAAATTTTCCTCAAAAATTAGATAAATCCCACCATTTTTCATGTTAAATCTACTTATGATTCGTGTATATAGCTAAAGAATTGATAGGGATCACTTACCTATTAATGTTGATGGAACCCCTCCCAAAGATGATCTCAAAATTACCCAAGACCAAGTAGGAAATGAGGAAAATAAAGCTAAGTCCCGCATAAAAAGCTATTGCACAGGTCGCAAATTTCGCAAATGAGACAAAACGATCGCAAATGCGAAAAAGGCAGTTCGCAAAAGCGGCAAAAAACTTCGCAAATGCGAACTCCACAGTGCCTTCCCATTTTCGTAAATGCTAAAGGTTCGTCGCAAATGCGAGCTCGCAAATGCGATCAATACTTCGCATTTGCAAGACCTGCAACACCAGCCCAAAAACCAGAAAAAACTGAAGTCCTTCCACCCCTCCGAACGCATCCGAAACTCACCCGAGCGCTCGGGACTCCACACCAAACATCCACACAAGTCTAAAACATTATACGAACTCGCTTTCATGATCGAAACACCGAAATAACATCTAAAATCATGAATCGGATGCCAAAACACATGGATTAACTCATAAAACTCAAAAACTTCTAAAAATACTTCTGCGTGTTCGATTCCTATAAAATCAACTCGGAATGATGCAAAAGTTTGCGTGCAAGTCATAAATGACATTACAGAACTATTCAAGGTCACAGAATCACAATTGGACCTCGATAACACCAAAACCTACTCCAAACTAAATTTAAAGAATTTTTAAACCTTCAAAGAGCCAACTTTCACTATTAGGCGCCGAAATGCTCGGGGATCATCCAAAACCTGATCCGAACATACGCCTAAGTCCGAAATCATCATACGAACCTATTGGAACTGTCAAATCCTGATTCCAAGGTCATTTACTCAAAACGTTGACCGAAGTCAAACTTAGCCTTTTAAAGCCAAACCATGGAACCAAGTATTCCGATTTCAATCTGAACCCTTCTAAATCCCGAACTAACCATCCCCGCAAGTCATAAAACAGTAAAAGCGCATGCGGGGAGTCTTATTTAGCGGGATGGAGTTCTAAAAAGCAAAACGACCGGTAGGGTCGTTACTAAAGTTCAAAGAATTTAAGACAGAGACTAAAAAGTGACATAATAAATATATCAAGACACTACGATCTAATCGTGGTGGGAGTACCTCTTTGCGGAGTTTATTAGTTACTTATCAGATTATGGAATTACCTCTCAGTTATTTGCACCTGGAACACCACAACAAAATGGTTTAGCTGAAAGAAGAAATAGGACTCTTATGGAAATAGTTAGATCAATGATGAGTTATTCTAGTTTGCCTTCGTCCTTTTGGGGACATGACTTAGAAACAACAAATTATATTCTGAATTTAGTTCCTTTAAAGTCAGTACCTTTGACCCCTACAGAATTATGAACTGGGCGCAAGCCTAGTCAGTGGCATAGTCGAGTTTGGGGTTCTCCGGAACATGTGCTAAAAAGGAAAACAGATAAATTGGAGGCGAGAATGGATGTATGTGTGTTTGTAGGTTAACCAAAAGGGACGAAAGGTGGTATATTATATTGTCCTAAAGAAAAGAAGGTAATTGTTAGCACAAATACCAAGTTTCTTGAAGAGGACTATTTGATGAACCATGTTCCTAGAAGTAAACTTGTTTTATAGGAACTTAGAAAAGGAATGGAAACTCAGTCATCTGAAAAACAAAACGACCAGATGCAAACCCTGGAAGTCAATTTTGACATGCCATTGTATTTTAGTAGTGGGAGAAATATCAATATACTTGATGTCCCGCAAGAATAAGTGTCCGAAGTCATACTGCCACAAAGTAGTTTGAGTTATGTTGAGCAAACTACATAATAGGATGAAGTCGTTGATATCCTTGTAGATAGCATGGAGACTCAGATTCTTGATAATGATGTGGTTCAACCACAAGATCATAATGGTATAGTTGCAACTGATGTAGTGCGTAGTCGTGGTAGGAGAGAAATAAGATAGCCAATTTGTTATACACTCTTGGGAGAATCATATGATAGGATCCCTGAGGAGCCAACTTCTGAACCTGACAATTATGACTAAGCACTACATGATAAAGATGCCGATAAGTGGGTTGCTGCTATAAATTCAAAGATGGGGTCTATGTACTCTAATCAAGTTTGGGATCTCGTAGAACTGCCTGATGGGGTTAAACACATTGGATGCAAGTGGATCTATAAGAAAAAGAGAGGTGTGGATGGAAAAGTGCAAACTTTTAAAGCAAGGCTTGTAGCGAAAGGGTTTACTCAGAAAGAAGGGATCGATTATGAGGAAACCTTCTCGCTAGTAGCCATGCTTAAGTCTATTAGGATTCTCTTATTCATTGCTGCTCAATATGATTATGATATTTGGGAAATGGATGTCAAGACGGCTTTCCTTAATGGAAGTCTTGATGAGTGCATCTATATGATACAACCATATGATTTCGTGGAAATTGAAAAAGAACATATGTTGCGTAAGCTTAAAAGGTCCATTTATGGACTGAAACAAGCATCTAGGGCATGGAACACTTGTTTTGACAAGGCGATTAAAACTTTTGGTTTTGATAAATGTCCTAACGAGTCTTGTGTATACAAGAAGTGGGATGGGGACAAGGTGGCATTTTTAATCTTATATGTAGATTACATATTGCTCATAGTAAATAATGTGGCATGTTGGGTTCAGTTAAGCAGTAGTTGTCCACTCACTTCGATATGAAAGATTTGGGAGAAACGGCTCATATCGTTGGGATCAAGCTCTTGCGAGATCGTAAGAAAAGGATATTAGGATTATCCCAGGCTCTTTATATTGATACAATACTCTCCAGGTTTAGCATGCATGATTTCAAGAAAGAATTTCTCCCTTTCAAGTATGAAATTTCTCTATCTAAAGATCAGTCTCCTAAAATTGATGAAGAAATAGAAAAGATGAAGTCGGTCCCCTATGCATCTGCTGTGGGGAGTCTGATGTATGCCACGTTATGTACTAGACCTGATATCTGCTTTGTCGTGGGCATTGTTAGCAAATTTCAATTTAATCCTGGAAGAGAGCATTGGACAGCGGTTAAGCATATAATCAAGTACCTGAAAAGGACTAGGGATTATATACTAGTCTACCATTCGGATGACCTTGTGCCTATGGGGTACACTGATTCTGATTTCCAATCAGATAGAGATTCTAGAAAGTCTACCTTAGGAAATGTGTTTACTATGGGAAGTAGAGCCATAAGTTGGAGGAGAATCAAGCAAACTTGTGTTGCTGATTCTACCATGGAAGCCGAATATGTGGCAGCCTCTGAGGCAACCAAAGAGGCGGTTTGGCTCAGGAACTTCCTAAGAGAGTTAGGTGTGGTTCCCTCGATTCAAGCACCAATAATACTTTATTGTGATAATAGTGGTGCGGTTTCAAACTCGAAGGAGCCACGAAGCCATAAAAGAGCAAAACACATTGAGCATAAATATTATTTAATTCGTGAGATAGTGCAAAGAGGGGATGTAGTAGTCACCAAGATTACGTTAGAGAACAACTAGGCGGACCCGTTTACTAAGAGCTTGCCATAGAAGACTTTTGATAGGCATGTAGATGGAATGGGTGTTAGAATTGTAGACGCATGGTTATAAGTCTAAGTAGGAGATTGTTAGGATATATTATAAACCATGCGTATTTTTATAGTATTCTTTATGGAATAATTATTTATTTATTTATTCAATTCAATAAATTTTTATTTTAAATAGATCATGTGTTTGTCTGTGTGTCCTTTGCTTATATAGTAGATGATTTAGTGTATAGAGTTTAGCTTATACATGAAAGATTAAATCATCGATTCTTATAAGTCATAAATTTTATGTTCACAATCTAATGACGGAATTGGACAAATCATCAGAATAGTTGTAGCACAAGATTAAGTATAATTTATTTTGATTATGAAAATGGTTTAATTCCGATTTCTTGTGCTAGTACATTTTGTATGTATTGAACGGATCAAGTAGAGATAAGTATTTTATATTGACTTAATAAAATAATTTCTCTAGTCCATTCGATATACTTATACTCTTAATCTTGATATAATTATTATTAATTGTATGTGCTATTTATTGTTTTGATTTATTAAAAGGCGAGATTCTTTTTTGGGTCAATAAGCCTGATAAATTGGTCAATAAAGATGTACATTGGTGAAGTAACAATTAGTTGATAGAATCCATGTCTCGGTTTTTGAGATTGATGATACCCATTTATGATAGCTTTTAAGTTTTCATGTGTAAACCCGGCAGATGAATTTTGTATCTGATACATGAAATAAGTTAAGCGAAAGTCTAAAGGAAGTAATCAATAAATTAAATTGTCAGCAATTTAATTTGATTGATTTGTATCTGAATCTTAACACGGGGAGTTAAATAAGATTTTATGGAAGAATTTTAAAATTGAACCAAGGAGTGCAATTAAGAATTTTTAGTGGAATAATTCGTAATTTATTATGGTAGAAATTAATTTCAAATTTTAAAATTAATTCCATAATAGGGAGACTTATTAATTAAATTATGTGGTCCCTACTGTGCCTGAATAATAGGATATAAAGGAAATCTTTTCTTAGTAGAAGAAGAAAACCTAACAGGTTTTGGAAAAGGGTTTTAACCTAAAAAATGTGGCTATATATATATATATATATATATATAGGGCTGGCCGTTTTTGCACTCGTTTTTGCCTTGGAATTTCGCCCACCCGAAATTCTCTCTTTTCGGATATTATTTGGGTAACACAGTAGAAGCATGTTGAACGTTTTGCTGAGGTCGCGGTCTTACTACTCTAGAACTGGAGACCGAGATTAATCTGCTTTATTCACGCTTCAAAAGATAACTCGTATAATCTCCGTATGTGCTCATTATTTAATTTATACGTGAATATGATACTGAAATTGCTTCTGCTGCGATATATAATCCAACAATAAGATCTCAGTTTGTCACTTAAGCATGACACCATTGGTTAAATTTGGGATATTTAATTCTTTCGAGCCTATTTTATATGACTGTATTTAACTGAATATGATGTTTAAAAAGTTATTTACTTATATATTTAAGTAAATAACTTTGTATGTGAAAGTCATAAGAATAATTGTTTTTGGATAATATGTGTAAATAAAATACAAACGACAGTCGACAACCTACTTGTTTGCTTGTTGTTATATTAATTTTTCAAAATTAATTATAAGATGAAAGACTTTATACAACAAGAAAACATAGTACATTAAAAAAGATTATGAGACATATATTTATGTAATTGTATTTATTATTAGGCATATCATATAACTAGCATTACAATTGGATATCAATTTTTACTCGCCCTAAATATTGTCTCGTCTTTGTTCTCTATCCTTTTTTCCCTGACGTGCTCCTTTTGATTGATTTGGATTTTGACAATCGACTTAGATATAAACATTACCTTATCATTTGATGTAGCAGCACGTTGAATATATGGAACATTAAAGTCAATGTATGTAGTTGTGTACTAAGTGACGACGCTCTTAAGTCTCCATTATAAGCTTGATATCTATATCAATTTAGAACAATCAACAGCAACCTTGATATGTTGAGGGGGAAAAATGAAACTTTGATACAGGGAGTGGTAATCAACAACCACCTTGATTTTCATCCATAAACTTGGATTCAAGATCTTTGATTTGCTGGACAATGGAGTCATGATCAAACTTGGAGTTTCACTTGTTAAAGCTCGAACTTCATGACATTGTGTTGGAGTTTCACATATAGGGAGTTTTCGATACTCGCACACACTCACATGTAGGAATTTCGAACTTCTAGAGTTTTTCCATGTTTTTGTTAGGGATATTTTATTCAAAACTATTTTCATAATAAAAATAATTAAATTTGAATAGTTTTTGTAACGACCTGACTTGTCGTTTTAAGAATTTACGCCTTGTTCAGTGACTTAAGGTCTCGAGCAGCCTCGCAATATGTATTATGACCCGCGTGTGTGGTCGAGTTTGATTTACGGATGATTCAGAGAGATTTGAAACACTTAGTCCCTGAGATGGAAGCATAAGTCTTAGGATTTTTACCGTAGTCGAACTGTGTGAAGACGACTCCGGAATAGAGTTATGTCGGTTCCGTTAGCTCCCTTTGGTGATTTTGGACTCCGGACTGTAAATCTGAGGTCTGTAGCCAATTTAGGCTTGAATTGGCGAAAGTCAAATTTTTGGGAAGTTTGACCGGGGAGTTGACTTTTTGATATCGGGGTCGGAATGCGATCCCGAGAGTTGGAATAGCTCCGTTATATTATTTCGGACTTGCCTGCAAAATTTGACGTCAATCCGGGTTGGTTTTATAGGTTTCGGCACGAGTTTTAGAAGTTGAAAGTTTTGGAAGTTCATAAGTTCGATTCGTGGTGCGATTTGTATTTTTTGCATTATTTGATGTGATTTGAAACCTCGAGCGAGTCCGTGGTAGGTTATGGAACTTGTTGGTATGTTTAGACGGGGTCCCGGGGGCCTCGGGTGTGTTTCCGATGGGCTACGGGCCATTTCCTTCTATTTTTGAACTGTTGTTTTCTGTCATCTGGTTTCCTTCTGCGCGAACGAGAAGGGAGTCCCGCGTTCGCGAAGAGGAATTTGAGGTGCTGTTGGTTTGGCCTTCGCGAACGCGAAGCAGGGGACGCGAACGCGAAGGAGGAACTGGGCAAGTCTTCGCGAACGCGGCCAAGGCAATGCGAACGCGAAGAAGAAAGGAAGAGTGGGGCATGAGGTCATTTGGCCTTCGCGAACGCGAAGCGTGAACCGCGAACGCGAAGGAGCTGGTCATCGCGAACACGATGAGGAGGTCGCGAACGCGATGATTTCGCGAACGCGAAGTAATAGTCGCGAACGCGAAGAAGGCCTATCTGGGTAGAATTAAAAGTTCCAAAAATGGGGGTTTGAGTTCATAACTCAAAATCTAATAGGGAGCTCGGTAGAAGGTGATTTTTGGAGATATTCTTGCGTGGGTATTTGGGGTAAGTGATTCTTATCTAGTTTTGATTAATTTTCATGATTATGTCTTTGAATCCATCATTTAATTCGGATTTAATGGAGAAAAATCAAGATTTTTGTAAAATCTTCCAAAAAACAAAAATTTAAGATTTGAAAGCCGGGTTGTTATTGGAATTCAATAAAATTGGTATGGTTGAACTCGTATCGGAATGGATGTTCGGATTTCATGAAAATTATGTCGGGTTCCGATGAGCGAGTCTCGTGTTGACTTTTGTTGACTTTTTGGAATAAAATTATAAGTCGACGTATTATTATCCGTAATTATTTCCAATAAATTTTAATGAAGTTATGCAATTAATTTGGATAGATTTGAGCGGCCTGGAGGTCAATTCAAGCAAGAAGGCGATTTTGGAATATCGGCATAACTTCAAAAAGATAAGTGTCTTGCTTTACCTAGAGTGGGGAAATTACCCCTTAGGCATCGAGTCTTATGTGCAATTTATGTAATTAAAAATCAAGTACGCAAGGTGACGAGTACGTACTTGGGTTATATATGCAAATTACATTGTTTAAAATCCTTAGGCACGACTTATGTATTAAATGAAAAATTATTGGTACTTATTAAATCTTTTAATTGTCCTGCGTAAATTCTAGTCTTGCTGGTTTTGTTTCTATATGATGATTTGGTGAGATTGCCACTTTGATTCTTATGTGAATTATTATTTGTTGAGTTGTTCACTCCCGGATATATTTGTTAAAATTTTGTGCACACTAAAGTCGAGCCATGGGCTCCTTATTATGGAAATTTATGTATTATTGAATTTTATGGCAAATTATAATATTTTAGCACTTGATGTGCAATCTGTGATAAATTGTAATAATTGAGCACTTAATGTGCAAATATGTGATATTTTGTAATATTTGAGCACTTGAGGTGCAATTTATGAGATGTGATATTGGCACGTTATATTGTTGGAAAGTTTGTTCGGTTGTTTACACGAGGTTTCTGTCGTGCTATTATTATTATTGATATATGCCCATGCGGCGTGACAAGGCGGGCGATATATATATATATATATATATATATATATATATGGGGGGGGAGGGGGAGGGTTGCGCATGTGGCGAGACAAGGTGGGAACCTTATTATGCACGTGTGGTGAGACAAGGCGGGCACTTACTTTATTATTGCACACGTGACGAGACAAGGGGGCTATATCGGGGATTGATTTGTGATGGCCTGGGGGCATTGTTGTTGTTGCATATATATTTTGGTACTACGAGGTGGTACCTCGGGAGATCCCCTGTTGAGCATTTACTTTGGGACTATGTTTGCACTTGCTCTTGGTTACTTTATTTTTTTCCATGATATGTAAATTCTTGTGTTCTTCTGTGATGTATTATTTGATTTTTATTATGTGTTTTGTATTCATTGTTGTACTGTGTTGGTTCTGGCTCTTTGTACAAGACTCTAAGGATTTGTGTTTTACTGATTTTTTTGAGATTTGAGTTGTTTCGAAATAAAGAAATTATTATTATATTTTAAATTAAACAGTTTTACATCCAAATCAGTAGTTTATCTGATACTTTAATTTAAGTGAAATGTTATTTCTTCATCCAAATAATTTCTAAAATAAATTCATTTCTTTGTTGATTTCTTACTTGATTTTAAAAAAATTTAAACTCACTTTAGTGAAAATAAATTGATCATGTGGATCTTATATACATTGATATTGTTGACACGTGAGTTGTCCGTGTAGTTATGATAGAAACATGGGCACGAGGTGCCGTGAAAATATGAAAGTGGGCTGAGACCCGTATGTTTATGATTTTGAAATAAGGTGTCACAAGGTGACTTTCTTTTGAAAGATTTATATTGGAAAGACTTGATTAATTGGTTGTACTTGTATTCATTATTTGTTGCGAAATATTTATGGTATTCTTGTCACCCTGCTTTGTATATCACTGGTTGATTATTGTTGCCATCATTGCTATTTGTTTCCTATTAGTTTTTTGTATACTATATTGCACAGGTTATTAGACTAGTGAGTGTCTCGACTGTACCTCGTCACTACTCCACTGAGGTTAGTCTTGATACTTATTGGGCACCGCTGTGATGTGCTCATTCTACACTTTTGCATATTCTTTTGTGCAGATCCAGGTATTTCGAAGTCAGTTGATTATTAGCTAGTTGTACGGACTGTTGCCGTGGAGACTCAAGGTAAACATGTTACTGGGTTCGCAAGTTTCGGAGTCACCTTCTGATTTGTATTCATACTGTTTACCTTATTTCAAACAGTTGTATATAGAAAATTTTAGCAGACTCTATAGAGCTTATGACTTGTACTACAGGTTTTGAGAATTTTAAGAGATTTCTATTTAACTTGTTAGATATTATTTAGAAAAAATATCGTTGTTTCAATAAATGTTAGGCTTACCTAGTCCCTAAAATTAGGTGTCATCACGATACCAAACGGGGGGAAAATGGGGTCGTGACAGTTTGGAAATGATAGTATTTTATCCAAAAACATGAATACCATATTTTCCATACTTATTCTTGAAAAATGTTATACTTGAAAGACCTAAGTATTTCTTAAGTCAGTTTTGCATTTGATTAAATATAAATAGTGAAATATATTTAAAGTAGCTTGGGGAGGGATGAGTCAAATGGGGCGGTGATTTGTGATAATGTTAACCAGATAGGGTGGAAATATGTTTGATAATTGATACTGATAATTTAAAAGTTCATAAGCAGTAAAAATAGGTCGTGAAATAACTGCGGGTAATGGGCATAGTTTTATCAGTTTCTACACTTTTGCTTATCACGACCCGATTTCTAACCAAGTCGTAACCGGCACTCGGTGCCTTAACTTGATCGAGTGAACCATCTTGGCTTTTTTATTCGGTTCTATTTCTGTTATGCAATGCATCTCAACACAATTCGATATAATTTAAAGTAATTTTTTTTCTGAATCTTTTATCGAAGTAATAGTCTGAAACGAAAATTATTCTGTTATCTGGAATACATTGAAAAACAAACATAATGCAATGTGGACACCCATTACTTTGTTCTGACTCTATCTACGAAGCCTCTAAGAAATACTGAAATAATAAGATAAAATTCTGGAATCAACGAACTCCACGAACTAAAATGGAGCTCACCAGATCTTCTAGTACTGGGAGGAGAATATCCTAGCTCGTAGCCTGCTTACCTGCAACATATGTGCCTATATTGACATGTTTCAATGTAGGTTCCCATGAAGAGAACGTCAGTACACAACAACGGTACTCAATAAGTAAAACAATCCTCCCACTAAATTCGGAATGAGATTCAGAAAAAAGTATGTATGCATGATAAAAGAAAATTCTAAGAGCTTCTGATAAAGAGTTGAAACAGACAACTCGTATGTCTATTGTAAAATTCTTCTTGATGTCATTCATGAAAATTCACTTTTTTTTCTTTTCTCTTCTTTTCTGAAAAAAAATATATATACAATTCAATAGATAAATATATAAACTTTCTCGGAACAATCCTTGTAAATTTTCTAAAGCATTTTCTTTTTTTTTCTGCTGATGTCACGACCCAAAATCTCACATGTCGTGATGGCTCCTATCTCAATACTAGGTAAATCGGAAATCTCAATAAACCACCATATCTTTTAAATTCGAAAACATAATTATTAAATTCAGCGGAAGAAAACCTCACAAACACAAATATAAACACTCCCAAAATCCGGTGCTACTGAGTACATGAGCATCTAAATAAATACAAAGTCTGACTGATGAAAATAGTTGTCCGAAATATAGAACTGTACAATAACTAAACAGGAAGGGAATCAAGTCTGCGGATATCAAGCAACTACCTTTAAAGTCTCCAACAGGAATAACTCTGAAATCTAGCAGTCGCCGTATCAGGAAGCACCTGGATCTGCACAGGAGGTGCAGAGTGTAGTATGAGTACAACCAACTCAATAAGTAACAAGACTAACCTTAGGGCTGAAAGTAGTGACGAGCTCCGCAGGTACAGTCCAGTATAAATAATAACAATACAGAAATGTAGGCATGCTTTCAAGTTCAACAGTTGCTTTCAGTACAAATAAAACAGATCAATTCTGAACAATACGAGGAATATGACATCTCTATATCTACATGCCAATGTACATACTGTATGTGATGCACCTTAATGAAAACTACATGTACTCGCAATCTAAAATACTCAATTACTCAGTACTGTATATGGCCAATCCAGCCCAGGGAAGATCCATCCCAAATATATATATATGTATATCTATCAACTGACGGTCAGTCACTCAGTACTGTATAAAGCCAATCCAGACCAGGGGAAGATCCATCCCCAAATATTAATGATTCGGACAAGATCCATATCCAGGAAAAATCCATCCCTCAATATAAATGTTTCGGGCAAGATCCATGCCCAGGGAAGATCCATCCCTCAATATAAATGCTTCGGGCAAGATCCATGCCCAGAGAAGATCCATCTCTCAATATAAATGCTTCGGGCAAGATCCATGCCCAGGGAAGATCCATCCCTCAATATAAATGCTTCGGGCAAGATCCATGCCCAGGGAAGATCCAGCCCTCAATATAAATCAACCGCGCTCACTGAGGGGGTGTGCAGACTCCGGAGGGGCTCCTTCAGCCCAAGCGCTATAAATCAACTATGTTCATTAGGGGTGTGTGCAGACTCTGGAGGGGATCCTTCAGCCCAAGCGCTATATAAAGTCGATATGGCCTACTACGGCGTGCAGTCCGATCCCATAATAATAATAAAGCCTATAAGGCCTGCTGCAGGCGGGCAGCCCCGATCCATATAGTAATAAAGCATATAAGTCCTGCTGCGGCGTGCAGCCCGATCCTATAATAATAATAGTATATATAATGTTGATATGGCCTGCAGCAGGCGGGCAGCCCCGATTCAATAAATATCCTCACAATGGATGAGCATGACTGAGTATGAAATGTACATTTTAAAATAATTAATTTAACAGCAACACGACCCTATGGGTCCCAAAATATCGGCACATAGCCTAAACATGATCTTTATTACGAGCCTCGGCTCAATTCCTCTAACACGTGGAACATGTTCAGATAATAACATGATTCTTTAATTTTTCAACTCCACCGAATATATTCAAGTCACAATTTATATGGTGCATGTCCGCACGCTCGTCAACTATCGTGTGCGTCACCTCCAAATAATTTATATAACACCAATTAGGGAATTCATACCCTCACAACCAACTTTAGAAGTGTTACATCAAACTGTGTACTTTCTCACTATGTTATGCCCTTGCCTCAAGAGTTGGTCTCTGTAAGCCTCGTATCTCGTCACAATTAATTCGATTCAGTCAATAAAAATTAATGAAATTGATTCCATGAGAAAATATATATTTTTCAACAAAATTTGAAATTTAGCTCAAAAACCGCCTGTGGGGCCCACATCTCGGAACCTGACAAAAGTTACAAAATCCGGAAGCCTATTCGAGAGTCTACCCATACTAATTTTACCGAATTCCGACATCAACTCGACCCTCAAATATTTAAATTAAACCAAGGGAGTTTTCTAAATCTTCCCATTTAATTCACTAATTAAATGTCAAAATGACCATGGATTCGGGTAATTTAACCAATATTGAGTTAGAAACACTTACCCCGTTATTTTCCTTGAAAATCTCCCGAAGATCCTCTCTCCGAGCTCCAAATCGGTAAAAATGAAAAATGGGATGAAGTCCCATTTTCAGAATTTAAACTCTCTGCCCAGTGATTTCTTCTATGCGATCGCGAAGCATAAATTTTCATTACCCAAAAATAACTCTACGCGATCGCGGAAGATTCCACGTGATCGCGAAGCACAATCTCTGTAAGCCTATGCGATCGCGAACCTTTACACGCAATCGCGAAGCATTAAGCGCGTGGCCCAGCTCCTCTCTCCGTTCCTCTTCGCGAACGCGGCCTAGCCCATGCATTCGCGATGCACAGCCTGGCCAAACCTACGTGATCGCGGTTGACCTCACGAGATCGCGAAGAACAAAAATCAACACTGCCTCAACAAGCCTACGCGATCGCTGGTTCCTTCATGCGATCGCATAGAACAAATCTCACCTCTGCACAAACAAGCCTATGGGATCGCGTAACTTCCAACGTGATCGCATAGAAGGAAACCAGTGATAGAAAACCAGCATTTTCAATAGTTTACCAGGTCCAGATTTTGATCTGTTAAGTATCCGAAACTCACCCGAGCCCCCCGGGACCTCAACCAAACATACCATCAAGTCCCAAAATATCATATGAACTTAGTCGAACCCTCAAATCATCATAAACAACGCTAAAACCACAAATCATACCCTAATTCAAGCCTAATGAACTTTGAAATTTTAAATTTCTACAAACAACGCCGAAACCTATCAAATCACGTCCGATTGACCTCAAATTTTGTACACAAGTCATAAATGATATAACGGAGGTATTATAATTTTCAGAATCGGATTCCGACCCCGATATCAAAAAGTCAACCCCCCGGTCAAACTTTCCAAAAATTTTATTTTCGCCATTTCAAGCCTAATTCTACTACGGACCTCCAAATAATTTTTTGGACATGCTCCTAAGTCCAAAATCATCATAAGGAGCTATTGGAATCATCAGAATTCAATTTCGAGGTCGTTTACACATAAGTCAACATCCGATTATGTCACGACCCGAAATTTCCCACCGACGGGACCGTGATAGCGCATAACATTTCACTTGCCAGGCAAACCAACGTTAGAGAATCATTAAACCAATTCCTTATTTCCATTCAGTAAATAACAATAATTAACTAAGATAAAATATAATAAGTGCGGAATATCATAAAACTATATTAATTACTACCACCCAGATCTAGAGTCACAATTCACGAGCATTCTAGAATTTGCTACAAGTAATAGTCAGAAAGAAATACAATTGTCTGAATGAAAAAAAAAAGTAGAACAGAAAAGATAGACGGAGACTTCAAGGTCTGTGAACGCCGACAGATCTACCTTGAGTCTCCGGACAGCGGACCAATAGAAAAATCTTGATCAACCCGAGCCAGTATCAAAATCTGTACAGAAAGTACAGAGTGCAGTATCAGTACAACTGACCCCATGTACTGGTAAGTGTCGATCCTAACCTCGATGAAGTAGTGACGAGGCTAAGGCAAGGCACCTATAAATCAACCTATATAATTTAACAGTGTATATGCAAATAACAGAAATGAAGAACTAAATAGGAAATGTCGGGAGGGGANTACAAGATAAATAACTACAACAGAATGATCACCGGAGCAGTCAATATATCATGAATCAACAGGAATAGTGAATAC
>AWOL01S0085143.1:0-30375 GCA_000715115.1 Nicotiana otophora
AACTACCAACCGGTCGTGATGGTACCTAACTCACTTGCTAGACAAGCCAAACATAACGAAGGCAAAATAAGATAATAGAATTAACGAAAATACTATAAATCCAAAGCCAACTGACATAAATAAACTGCGTCAATACATAAAATTCCCCATAACTAGTAGTACGGAGTCATGAGCTCTACAAAGAAATACTAACCTAGAAATATGAAATACCAATATTGTCTGAATAATAATAACAGCAACTGAAATGGAGTGAGACACCATGGACTGCAGTCAGAATGCAGCTCTAACTTGTCTCTCAGCAAGTTTCAGCAGAATACGGACAACTCTGAACTGGGTCCAATACCTGGATCTGCACAATTAAATACAGAGTGAAGTATGAGTACAATCGATCCCATGTACTCAGCAAGTATCATAACTTACCTCGGCGAGTTAATAGCAACAAGAATTATCAATGAAACTCGCTAATAATCTTCTCAGTCCATAAATTTCACAAGTACACTACAATAATACCATTTAATCACAAAAACATAGATAAAGTCACCTTGGTACACAAAGAATAATGTACCAAGTCATGTATCAATTAACAATCCGGCATATAGAGAAGATATGCATCTACTATCAAGTCTCGGTGCACATATAGACATATAGAGAAGATATGTACCATGCTCTGACTAATCAAACCAAATATCATAGACAAAAGATATGCATAACGAGGCATGTATACATTCCGGATCTAGCATATAGAGAATATATGCGAATAAAACATGTATACATCCAAAGAAATTGCAAGTAGAGAAGAAATGGAATAACCAAACACTGATCAGTTTTTCTCATACCGCGTGTACATCATAAAGAGAGAAATATGAGAAGGTGACCGTAGGGGATGGATCCTTATCCACACGTTTCACGGACTACTCACGTACCAAATATAACAACCGCATGGACCACTCACGTGCTATCATAACCTAGATCTGCATGGATCACTCACGTGCTATCAACCCAGTACATATCACATAGAAATCATATACAAGAATACATGTACATGATCAATGGATATCAAATTACATACTCATGGACTGATATAATTGACATGCTAAGGTGTAGGCATATGCAAAGTATAATACCATAGTTCAAATTAGGCGATTATGCCACAAAAATAGCAATTAACATATTTGGATAGGAGATAAGCTAAGAATAACCTATAACATGATTCAATTATCTCAAAGAGGGTACAAACATGACAAGCATGATAGCGTGAAGCTTAGAAATCAATTCAAGGCATACCATAGTCTAAGCGCTACCCCGAGCATAGATAAAACCTCAATGCACGCATATAGGACCAACCCCTCATATGTGCGCCACCCATAGCACGTAGCCAATACTAGTAACTTAGGCAACTAGTGCCTCAACCAAGTTTAGGTAAGATACTTACCTCATGCAAGCCAAATCAATTCTCTAGAAATCCCTTCCCACGCGAATCGACTTGCGAACGACTCGAATCTAACCAAAAATAACTTAATAACATCAATAAAGACCATAGGAAATAACCCCCAAACAATAAGGCTTTGATCTTGATACAAATACACAAAGTCAACTAAAGATTAAACTCAGGTCCGTATCCCGGAACCCGACAAAAGTTACAAATCTTGAATACCCATATGAATACGAGTCCAATTGTACAAGTTTCATCCAATTCGAACTCCGAATTGAGGTTCAAATCCTCATTTTTCATTTTAGAAACGTTTTGCCAAAACCCTTAATTTTTCTCACTTAGATCAACCAACAAAATACTAAAATCAAGGATGGAATCGAATAATAATCAAATCCGAATAAAGAATACTTACCCCAATCCAATTCGTGAAAATCCCGTAAAAATGATAAAATCATAAAATGTGTAAAAGTGTAAAGGTCACGAAATGCATCCTGAAATATGATAAAATATGTAAAAGTCCCAAAATTAGTCGCTTAAAAGGTCTGGCCAGGTGTTCCCTTCGCGAACGCGGCACGTGCTTTGCGTTACTGCCTCTAGAAATGCCTTCACGTTCACGGACACGACCTCACAAACGTGATGAAGAACCCACCTAGTCCTATGCGAACGCGACCAGGTCCTCGCGAATGTGCAGTCCAACCACCTCCAGCTACGAGCTACTTCGCGAACGTGGAATCCAAATGTGAATGCGATAACAGGCGACTGACCAACTCATACTTTATCACGACCCAAAATCCTAACCTTTCGTGATGGCACCTATCATGGTACTAGGCAAGCCGACATTTATGAAATAACTCCAACACTTAACAAAAAACAAATTTAAAATAGTTTAAATGATAACAACTTCCCATAAACAAGATAGAAATCCAAAATACAATGCGAAAATTTCCAACATCGGGGTGTCACTAAATATATGAGCATCTATACATCACAAGTCCAAAAAATATTGTCTATGAAAATCTGAAACCAAATACAATAAGTGGAAAGATATGAAAGGAGAAACAAGGTCTGCGAAACGGTGACAGCTACCTCGAAATCTCCAGAAGATCAACTGTGCGCGGAAGTCAACACCCACTGTGTCCGGGAACACCTGGATCTGCATACGAAGTGCAGGGTGTAGTATGAGTACAACCAACTCAGCAAGTAACAATACTAAATAAAGAACTGAAAGTAGTGACGAGCTGCACAATTATTGTTCTATTACAGTGATTTCAACATAAGAAAGTAGGCATGCTCTCAAGTTCGATAAATTAGGTCAACAGTTATTCCATGACCAGTTCAAGTGAAACAGAGTGTAATATCTTTCAGAAATTTCAAACAATGATACATGGCAGTTAATGCAACAATAATAAAATCAAATGCATCCTCTCAAGGCCAAACTCACTCAACCTTCCCATTCACTCAGCACTCAACACTCACACTCAATAGGTACACGCGCTCACTGGGGATGTGTGCAGACTCCGGAGGGGCTCATTCAGCCCAAGCGCTATAATCCGCACGGACAACTCGCATGATGCACGAGCAACTCACATGCTGCATGAATAACTCACGTGCTATAGTATAATATCTCACAACCAGGCCCTCGGCCTCACTCAGTCATCAACCTCTCCAGGCTCTCGGGCTCTCAGAAATCATAATAAGCATCCCAGACAGCATGATATGATGCATCGAAAATGAACAATAGAGGCTGAGATGTAATATACAAATAAACTGTGACTGAGTACAAACAACAATTAGTAGATAATCCAACATGTACATGACCTTTGTGGGTCCCTACAATGCACACACATAGTCTAAACATGATTTTTGGTTCAATTTCTCTAATACATGGAGAATAAACAGATAACAACAGATTATTCACTACACAGTCCCATGGAATTTGACCATGTCACAATTCCTACAGTGCACGCCTACACGCTCGTCACATAGCATGCGCGTCACCTCAAAACCAAATATATGACACGTAATATGAGATTTTCTACCCTCAAAACCAAATTTAGAACTGTTACTTACCTCAGTCCGAGCAAATCTCTACTCCAACACACCCTTGCCTCACGAAACGGCTTCCGAATGCCTCGAATCTAGCCATAAATAATGCGATATAATCAATACGGGCTAAAAGAATCAACTCCATAAGAAAATGCTAAGATATTAATCAAAATCAAAAATCGGCTCAAAAGCCGGCCCCCGGGGCCATATCTTGAAATTTGATAAAAGTTACAAAACGCGGAAGCCCACTCAATAACGAGTCTAACCATACCAGATTTATCAAAATCCGACACTAAATCGTCACTCAATCCCCCAAATCAATCTCTTCAAATCCCTAGCCTCAAACTCCTAATGTACACCTTAAATACACACCAACTAGGTGGGAAAATCAATGGGGAAGCAATATTATTGATCAAAAATGAGCACAAGGGACTTACCTCAAGAATCCCCTCGAAAACCCTCTCAACAATTGCCTAAATCGTGCTTGAAATGTTAGAAAGGAAGCCAAAATCGCGAACCCTTGCTTTTAACATTCTGTCCAGGCTTTTCGCAACTGGGACCACATATCTGCACCTGTGGAACCGCTTCTGCGGTAAATTCTATATTTCTGTGGAAGCCACTTAAATCCACTAGGCCTGCATCTGCGCTCCATGTTCCTTACCTGCGAAGCCTCTTTTGTGGCCTTCCATCCGCTTCTGCAGAAACAAGCCCCCATCTCAATTCCGCATCTGCCTCGCTCGCACCTACGGGCTCGCAGATGAGATAAATTCCTCGCACCTGCGCCCTTTCCAGGCCAGCCCAACTCTGCTTCTGCGTAAACCCAACCACATCTGCGGCATCGCAGGTGCGGAAATGACCTTGCGCCTGCGACCTCTGCTCACCTCCTCCCTGGCCGCTTCTGCAGTTCACCTCTCGCTTCTGCGAGATCGCACCTGCGATCCCCACTCTGCAGGTGCGATTACACCAAAAGCTAGTGAACTTCAGCACTTCCCTCAAACTTCAATTCGATCCGTTAACCATCCGAAATCACCCCGAGGTCCCCGAGACCTCAGCAAAACATACCAACAAGTCTTAACTCCTCATACGAACTTAGTAGAGCCTTCAAACAACCTCGAATGACATCAAAAACACGAATCACACATAGATTCAAGCCCAATGAACCTTAAACTTCTAGTGTTTACAAACGATGTCGGATCCTATCAATTCACATCTGTTTACCCCATATTTTGCACACAAGTCACAAATGACACCACGGACCTACTCCAACTTCTGGAATCACAATTCGATCCCGATATCAAAAAGTCCACTCCCGATCAAACTTCCCAAAAATTTAACTTTCACAATTTCAAGCCTAATTCCACCACAAACCTCTAAATCACAATCCGGACACGCTCCTAGGTCCAAAATCACCTAACTAAGCTAACGGAAACGTCAAAACTCTGTTTTGGAGTCATTTACTCAAACATCAACATCCGATCAATAATTTCAACTTAAGCTTTCAACCTTGAGACTAAGTGTCTCATTTCATTCTGAAATCACACCGGATCCGTACCGACTACCCCGACAAGTCACATAACATCTATAATATATAAAATGAGCAGTAAATGGGGGAATGAGGCTACAACTCTTAAAACAATCGGCTGGGTCGTTACATACTTACTCTCCGTGGACGCGACTCCTTTGTCGTGAACACGATGAAGAATCAGACACCAGCAAAATCTACATTTTCCAAAATGCTCTGGGTGGTCCAAAACCCACCTGAACCTCCTGAAATGTCACGACCCAAACTCCCATCGGAGCCGTGATGGTACCTAACAATGCTTTCTAGGAAAGCCAAAAATTTTACAATAACAATAAACTCAATTAACAGAAAGTAATAACCTCAATAGCGAAATAATCATAAAATATCTGAAAATAGCAAGAATAACGCAACTACAACCATCCAATAATCTGGTGTCAACAAGTACATAAGTACTAAAGAATCTCAAAATACAAAGTCAAATCCTCAATATAGAACTGTCTGAGTGATAGAACAATGATAACAGAAATAAATAAAAGAGAACTTCAAGGTCTATGAACAACATATCAGCTACCTCGTAGTCTCCACAAGTTAGAACCGCTGCAAACTCTAGCAATCACTACACCTAGTAGTACCTGACTATGCACATAACGTGCAGAGTATAGTATGAATACAACCGACTCCATGTACTCAATAAGTAACAAACCTAACATCGGGCTGAAAGTAGTGACGAGCTCAGAAGAAGGTGAGTGTCCAACACCAATAATCAATAACAACACATAATATAATGATGACAATAAAACCAAACACTCAAGAGATAACATATTCAACTCGTTCACAAATACGGAAAATTAGACATGCTTTCCAAGTATAACAGTTAAAACCCCATCTTACCACCAAAATCACTAAAACATGAACGTATTAAGAAAAATATTTCAAAACTTACAACAACAGGTAAGACATTTCATTTACCATCTAGCATGAGGAAAATACATCTCTATGCCTACATGTCAAATGTATATATCAATTCAATAAAATCACAATGAAGCTATCGGGTGTACTCTCACTCAGCACGCTCACGGTGCCTGGCACAAGTGCCCCTCACTATCACATTCACAACCATACTCAGAATTGTATGGGTGCCTAGCATAAATGCCCCTCACCAAAGCACATATATGACCATGTGTCTGCGCTCACTGTAATTACCAGACTCCGGAGGGGCGGATCCATTCCCAATCACTAATTGAATATAAGACAACCATCAATATAACTATTGCGGCATGTAACCCGATCCAAATAAAAGTCACAATACGGCTCCATGGACCACATAAGTCATCAGCCGCTCAAGTCTCAATTAACCACATCTCACCATACTAAGTTCAACAGTGTTACACATATTAAGCATCAACAACATGTGAGAAATCACAATAAGAACACAATGAGACAGAGATATCATATACGGATATAGCATTATGATTGAGAGTATGTCCACAGTTAAGGAAAACAACTCCAAAATAGAAAGAATGGCCCTATCATGTCTCAAACAAGTAAGCGCACAACCTATACATGATTTCAAATATGCATCATAGCTCAAGTAATCATACACGTAGAGAAACTACGGATATGATGAGGCATGATAGAAATCAAGTCTCATGGTAGCTTAAAGTCTGCTTGGATTATGAATACCCCGGTGTACGCACACACGCCCGTTACCTAGCACGTGCGTCACCCCCAACACATCTCATGTATCTTATTTCACGTGGATAATTACCCTCAAGACAAGTTTAGATATATTACTTACCTCAAATCATCTGAATCAATATTCCAAAAAGCCTTTCCCACGCGAATCGACCTTCGAGCCACTCGAATCTAGTCAAAATAACATAATATCATCAATAGAAGACATAGGAAACAACCCCAAATAATAAAGCTATGACCTTGAATCAATTATGCAAAGTCAACCCGAAAAGTCAGCCTCGGGGGTGTACCTCAGAACCCGTCAAAACTCACAAATCCTGAACACCCATTCTGATACGAGTCCAAATATATGTGTCTCATCCAAATCCAACCTCAATTCGACTTTCAAATCATCAATTTTCACTCTCCAAAACCATAGTAAAGATCCCCCCAAATTCCACCCTTAATTCACATAAACTAGGTGTAATAATCTATGAGTAATAAATATCTAACAACAAAATCAAGTTACGATTACTTACCCATTCAATTGAAGTGAAATCCTCTTGAAAAATTGCCTCTAGCCGAGCTCCATAATTACAAATAATGCAAAATGACCAAACCCTCGAAATCATATAGTCTGCCCAGGGATTCCACGTTTGCAGTCCAAATTACTGCATTTGTGATCAAAATCTCGCATCTGCGGGTCCCACTTTAAAACCGACCAAGAGCATTTGTGGTCCTCCAAGCGCATATGCACTTCCGCTTCTGCAGACAAACGTCGCATTTGCGGACCTCCTAATGCCAAGTTAAACTTGCACATGTGCATCAAAGGCCGCTTATGTGGCTATGCATCTGCGACAAAAATTTTGCAGATGCAAAAACATCAGAACTCAGAAATCTTCAGCCATGCCAACTTAATCAAAAATGATCTGAAACTCATACAAAACACACCTGAGGCCCCCGGTACCCCTTCCAATCACACCAACCAATCCCAAAACATAATACGGACCTACTCGAGGCCTCAAGTCACACAAAACAACATCAATACCATGAATCACACCTCAATTCAAGCCTAAGAAACTAATAAACTTTCAACTTTCATAACTCATGCCGAATCACATC
Source organism: Nicotiana otophora (assembly GCA_000715115.1). Taxonomy (NCBI): domain Eukaryota; kingdom Viridiplantae; phylum Streptophyta; class Magnoliopsida; order Solanales; family Solanaceae; genus Nicotiana; species Nicotiana otophora. The sequence continues at coordinate 7,797 of AWOL01S0085143.1, forward strand.
AAATCAACTCGGAATGACCTCACATTTTGATACAAGTCCCAAATGGCACAACAGACCTATTCCAACTCCCGAAACCACAATCTGACCCCGATATCATTGAAGTCAACTCCCGGTCAAAACTATGAACATTTTAATTTTTGCCAAAAAGAACCAAATAAACCTATGTAAATCAAAATCCAAAATCCAGACATACACCTAAGTCTAAAATCACCATACAAACCCATTAAAATTATCAAAATACTATTTCGGGGTCATCTACATAAAAGTCAAACTCCGATAAATTCTTACAACTTAAGCCTCCGGCCAAGGGACTAAATGTCCCAATTAAATCCAAAACTTCCCCGAAAGTACACCAACAGCCCCACAAGTGTAATAACAACAAATACACACGAGGGCATCAAATAGGGGAAACAACGCTAAAATACTCAAAAAATGACCGGTCGGGTCATTACATTCTCCCCCTCTTAAACAAACTTTCATTCTCAAACATGTCTAGAATTATACCCGGGGTATCAAAAAGTGAGGATATCTGCTCTGCATCTCTGGCTCGGTCTCCCAAGTAACCTCTTTGACCGACTGACCTCTCCAGTGAACCCTTATCGATTCAATATTCTTCGACCTCAACTTTCAAACATACCAGTCCAAAATAGCCACCTCACCGTGCTAAAGTCTAATACATATGACGGATCCCTGTAATACTTCTAGAACATGGAAACATGAAACACTACTTGGACTCCCAATAAAATAGGTGGCAAGGAAAGTCTTTAGGCTACCTCTCCAACTCTATCTAGAACTCAAAAAGGCTAATATACCGAGAGCTTAACTTTCCCTTCTTTCCAAACCTCATCACACCCTTCATAGATGAAATTCTAAGTAGAACCTTCTCACCCACAATATATGCCACATCACGAGCCTTTCGTTCAGCATAACTCTTCTCCCTGGACTGAGTTGTACAAATCCGCTCCTGGATCAACTTCACCTTTTCTAAAGCATAAGGAATCAAATCAGTGCCCAACAACTTAACCTCATCAGGCTCAAACCAACCAATCATAGAACAACATCGCATCTCTTATAAGGACTCATACAGAGCCATCTGGATACTCGACTAATAGTTGTTGCTGTAGGCGAAATTTGCTAACGGCACATATTGATCCCACTGACCCCCAAAATCAATAACACAGGCTCGTATCATGTCATCCATGATCTGAATAGTGTGCTCAGTATTCCCATCCCTTTAGGGATGAAATGTTGTACTCAGCTCGACTTGTATGCCTAGATCAATACTGCTCTTCAGAAATGCGATGTAAACTGCATGCCTCGATGCGAGATTATAGATACGGGAAAATCATGAAGATGAACAATATCCCGAATATAAATTTAAGGCAATTGTTCTGAAGAGTAAGTAGTCATTACTAGAATGAAGTGTGTAGACTTGTTCACTCTGTCCACAATGACCCATACTGCATTAAATCTGCTCAAAGTCTGTGGGCGTCCAACTACCAAATCCATGTTGATACACAAACCCGCCCGGTTTCTATCCTCTGAAGCAAACCCACCCGGTTTCTGATACATGTACTTCACTTGCTGACAATTCAAACACCGAGAAACATACTCAACAATATCCTTCTTCATGCTCCGCCATTAATAGTGCTGCCTCAAATCACAGTACATCTTTGCGGCACACGGATGAATAGAATACCGCGAACTACAAGCCTTCTCTAGAATCAACTCTCGCAACCCATCCATATGCGGAACAAAAATCTGACCCTGAAGCTCAATACCCCATCATCTCCAATATTAATCTCCATATCACCACCGTGCTGCACTGTTTCCCTTAGTACAAGCAAGTGGGAATCATCATACTGACGCGCCTTGATGCGCTCCAACAAGGACGATTGTGATTGATTATTGGCTATAAATGTATATTTGTTACTTGCCTTATATTTTGGTGTTTTAATCATAATATGTGCGACGTTTGGTCTTAATTTTGTTGTTTTTATGTGTTGGATCATTGAAGGATGAAAACGAATGAAGGTTGCAATCAAGAATGTCAAAAATACAGAAAATGAGCACGATAAGGCATAAATCGGGACAAGGCCAGGAACCAGGCGCCAGGACAGTGACGCCTGCCTCCAAGCAAATAAGACAAGGTGAGGAAGCAGGCGACGCGAGCTCTAACGTGTGCCCCAAGTCAGGCCTCGCGAACTCCGAGGCATAGACCCTTTCCTGTCCGTGCATTAAACGTTTCCCACTTGGTTTTGAACTTGGGGACTCCGACCCTCGCCTATATATAACTCTTAAACGTTATTAGTTTGGGGTTGGTCAATTTTCGAAGGTGGCAAAGGCTTAGAAACAAAAATGGTGCACAGAATTCATTGAATCTTACATCCTTCATCTAGTATTCATAGCTTCTATGTTTAAAAATAATACTTTGATTATTGTTATGAACACGAGTGGCTAACAACCTCATTATTCTAGGGTTATGGGTTGTTATTGACTATTATTGTTTGATGGTTGATTATTTTTCTTGAGTTATCATATTAATTTTCTTATTCAATCTTGCACTTAATTAATATATTATGTAGCTAACAATAGAATACTATCTACGAATTTATAATTGAACTCAAAAGTGGGAACTATAGATTGCATATAAGATTGAGTTGAGTTAGTTATTGAATCTGGGCATCAGAGAATAGATTCGCGATTAGGATATACATATTCTAGTTGTCTTACTTGGTTATTTTCATAGGAAATATACATGCATTCTTGTTAACTATAATTTTATAGACATATAGTATTAGGTTGTCTAGAATAGGCGAACGAAGCGTCGAAAGAACTTCGTGAGCATAATAAACCATGTTACCCAACAAATTAGATAAATCAAGTAATTAAATCAACAAGAAGACTGCAATAAGAGAGACGTTAATCCCATAACCCCGGAATGTTTCCATCTTATTGAATTCTTCCTAAGTGTTGGCTTGTTTGCTTTGCACCGTTGAATTTATTGCTTGTATAGTAATTTCGTAGTAACTTTTAGTATCAAAAATCACAAACATCTTCTTCACAACCACTTGAGAAATTACTTATAATTGTTTAGGCTAGACGAGAATTAATCATAAATCTTCGTGGGACGATACTTTCTCATCACTTTTTTACTTGTTGACTGCGCATACTTGCGTGTGCGTTCGGACCCAACAAGTTTTTGGCGCCATTGCGTGGGATTTAGCAATTAGCTACTTGTCTGAAATAAGATTTTATTTGTTGTTGTTCGAGTTTTAATTTCTTTTATTGTTTCTAACTCTACATGTGTTCCCATTGAATGCTAAGAAGAAATAACAATTTGAACAATATTCCTTTCCCTGATCCTGAACCCGAAAGACTTTTTCATAAGTTAAGAAGGGAGGCGCAAGCAAGGGCAAGAACTGTACAGTTGGGCATCGTAGTCCAACCACAATCAATAAAGATGGTAGAGAATGATGAGAGACCGGTGATTGAGGCCACAAGGACTAGTCTCAAAAACATGACTCAAGCTATCGTGAAGCCTGACATAACTGGTTACTTCGAGCTGAAATAGTACATAGTGCAACCAATTCAATCCACATGGCAATTTATAGCTTTATCGAGTGAAGATCCGCAAAGGTACATACAAATTTATTTTGGAGATTACAGATACATACAACTATTTGAATGTCTCCAAGGACTCTGTCAAACTAACCTTGTTTCCCTTTTATCTAATAGGGGAAACAAAGGAATGGTTGAACAAAGAGCCAACAAACTCAATCCACACATGGGATGATCCAGCACGGAAATTCCTCATCAAATATTTTTCCACAAAGAAAATAAAGTCACTGAGAAGCCAAATTTTGGAGTTTGAAAACAACTATATGGCGAGACTCTATGTCAAGCTTGAGAGAGATATAAAAAACTACTCAAAGATTGCCCGCATCATTATCAAACAAATGAAGTGTTGGGTCATAATTTTGTGGATAGGTTGGACGAGACTTCCAAATTGAATCTAGACTCAGCTTGTGGAGGTAATTTCATGCAAAAGCCATACAGTGAGATTTAGACTCTACGGAATAACATTGCGAATGATCATAACTGGCAAGATGAGGGTGAACCACGAAGAATGATAAAATAAAGAGTAGTAGGTACAACTGCGCTTGATGAGTTCTCAATCATGAGAGAAGATATAGAAAAGTTAGCCAATCAAGTGAATAAGATGACGATGCAACAAGCACATTAGATGCAGCATGTGCAACCGATGAATGCAGTTTGTGAAGTTTGTGGAGATGTTCACACGAGTTACTAATTTCCAATGAATCTAGAATCTATTTATTATGTGGGACATCAAGATAGAGGTCTAATGAACCAAATGCACAATATGGGAACACTTATAATCCCAACTGGAGGAATTACTCAAACTTCTCATGGGGTGTAAATCGGGCTACTCAAAATCAATACAGACCCCAAGGAAACTACAATCTACCCCAAAAGCCACTACAACAGGTAGAGGAAAGCACAATGATATGTTGAAAATGATGTAATTGACAACCAACAGTTGAGAACAAATTTTTGAAATTTAGAGAGGCAGATTGGGCAGTTGCCCGCATATAACAATATTCGACCTGCAGGTGTCCTTCAAAGTGATACATAGATGAATCCTCAAGTAAATGCTATATCTTTGAGGAATGGTGGAGAATTGGAAGAAGTACCAAAAAGAAAGAAAGAATAAGTCACTCCGGAAGGCGAACTAGTTCCTAAAGCTGTGGTGAAAGTTGAGAATGATACTGAGGAAAGTGAGAAAACACCAATTGCAAGGCCACCACCCCTTCCCACAAATTTTGAAGAAGAAGGGTGATGACAGAATGTTCAATAAATTTCTTGATATGCTGAGCCAAATCCAAATATATCTCCCATTAGTTTATGTGTTACGTAAAATTCTGAAGAATGCTAAGTACGTCAAGGATATTGTGGCAAACAAAATATGATTGATGAAGTTTGAAATAGAAGCACTTACTGAAGAGTTCACTTTATGAATTGAAAGTAAGTTTCCCTAAAAGTTGAAGGATCCTAGAAGCTTCACCATCCCTGTTTAAATTGATGAGGTGGATGTAGGACGGACACTTTGTGATTTGGGGGCTAGCATGAATTTGATGCCTCTCTCGGTTTTCAGTCAATTGGGTTTGGGGGCCCAAAGGCCAACCACTGTCATGTTATATCTTTCTAATAGATCTATTGGTCATCCCGGGAGGGAGGGGGTGATAGAAGATGTGCTACTACAAATTGGTTTTTTATTCTCCCGGCGTATTTCATCATATTGGACTATGAAGCTGATGAACATGTTGCAATTATCTTGGGACGATCCCTCCTAGCCACCGCCAATGCTATGATCTCTGTGGTTGAAAAGGAAGAAGAAACTAATGATGTGGATGCATGTATGGATGACTCTATAGAGAAAGCACTTATGTTGTTTGACATCATTGACTTGGATGATGAGGTTAAGGAGACGGTGCACCATATTGATGCTTGTGCTTAAATCAAAGGGATGATTAATTTCGAGCCTCTAGATTTACTGACTGAGCCACCATCCATGCCGTCCATCGAAGAATCTCCCAAATTGAAGCTCAAGTCCTTTCCCTTTTACCTTTATTATGCTCATTAGGGTGCTAATGAAACTTTACCTATTGTTGTATCTTTTGAGTTGTCTGTTTTGTAGGATGAGAAGCTACTTCGCGTGCTTAGAGAGCACAAGCGTGCGATTGGATGGACCATGGCTGACATTCGTGGTATTAGCCCAATGTTTTGTATGCATAAAGTTCTCATAGAGGATGGGCACAAACCAAGTGTGAAACATTAACGCCTCTTGAACCTAGTCATGAAGGAAGTGGTAAGAAAGGAAGTCATAAAGCAGCTAGATGCAGGTATTATCTTTCCCAACTCTGACAGCAAGTGGGTAAGTCAAATACAGTGTGTGCCTAAGAAGGGTGGAATGATGATAGTCATAAATGAGAATAATAAATTAATTCCAACTAGAACTGTCACATGTTGATGAATTTTCATAGATTACCGGAAATTAAATATTGCTACTAGAAAGGATCACTTCCCCCTTCCCTTCATTGATCAGATGTTAGATAGGTTGGCCGGACAAGACTATTGTTACTTTCTTGATGGATATTCCAGCTATAATCAAATATTAATTGTACCAGATGACCAAGAGAAGACCACCATTACTTGCCCTTATGACACTTATACTTTTAAGAGAATGCCATTTGGGTTGTGCAATGAACCTGCGACTTTACAAAGGTGCATGATGGCAATCTTCACTAATATTGTAGAAATATTTATTAAAGTATTTATGGATGTTTTTTCGGTCTTCAGACTATCTTTTGATGAATACTTAATGAATTTTAGTAAAGTGCTTGCTAGATGTGAAGAGACAAACTTGGTGTTGAATTGGGAGAAGTGCCATTTCATGGTACGAGAAGGGATTATACTCGGGTACAAAGCGTCCAAACATAGGTTGGAGGTGGATAAGGCAAAAGTGGAAGCAATTGATAAACTTCCACCTCTAATTTATGTCAAATGAGTCAGAAGCTTTCTGGGTCATGCAGGTTTCTATCGCAGATTCATTAAACATTTCTCTAAGATTTCTGCTCCCTTGTGGAGGTTGCTTCAGAAGGACACACCTTTGAAGTTTGATGAGGATTGCTTGAAGGCATACGAGGAGTGAAAAACGAGATTGGTGACTGCACCGATTAGCCCCGCCCCAAATTGGGGGAGCCTTTTGAGTTGATGTGTGATGTAGTGACATGGCAATTGGGGTCGTACTAGGCCAGTAGAAAAACAAAGTGTTCTACTCGATTTACTATACTAGCAAAATATTACATCCAGCACAGATAAATAACACGGTCACAAAAAAAGAGTTGCTAGTGATATTGTGGGCGTTTGACAAATTTAGGACCTACTTGGTGGGAGCTAAATTCATCGTCTACACAGACCATGCAACCATCAAGTATTTGTTTGAGAAAAAAGGATACTAAGCTTAGACAAATTTGATGGGTTCTTATTTTATAGGAATTTTATGTGAAAATCAAAGAACAAAAGGGGATTGAAAATCAGGTAGCCGGTCACTTATGGCATTGGAAACTTGCGCGCATACCGATGAAGAGGGCGAGATTCAAGAAACCTTTCCTGATGAGAAACTGTTAACCGTTATGGCTAGCGTAGCCCCATGGTATGCTGACTATGTGAAATTCATTGTAAGTGGGGTGACGCCTTCAGAGTTTTCACCGGATAGTAAGAGTAAATTCATGCATGATGTTAGATTTTATCTTTGGGATGAGCCATTTTTGTTTAAGCATTGTGCAGATCAGTTCGTGCGCCGATGTGTCCCTGAGGAGGAGATGGAAGAAATTTTTCATGAATGTCATGCATCACCTTATGTAGGGTACCATAATGGAGACAAAACTGCGACAAAGGTGTTGCAGTCGGGATTCTATTGGCCGACTTTGTTCAAGGATGCACATACTTTTTTGAAAAGATGTGATAGGTGCTTCCCTCTATTTTCTCGCGAGAATAGGTTTCGACATGTGACAACTCTCTTAAACAGGTATTAAAAGAGGAAAGTCTACACCTAATGATTTTTTAAGGTACTTTATTTGCAAATAACTCCGTTTTAACTAGTCTATGTTACCAAAGATCGGGTAAGGGCTCAAATTACCTCCAAGAGAAGGTGTTAGGCACTCTTCGAGGTCCACAACTGTGGTTCCCATCCAAATTATAAAAGATGTGGGATTGATCAAAGTGTAAATAATTATTATTAGTGAGCATGCAAATTAATCCCTTGTAAAAATAATGGAATAAAAGAGTCTAAGTAAGTGATTAGTTACTCTAGGTGGAATAGGATGAAGTAATTAATCGAAAGAAATAATAAAGAAGTAATGTAAAGGAAATAATTTGAAAGAATAAACTAATGGGTACAACTCTTTTGGCTACAAGATGTAAATTTAGATAAACCTAAATTCCTCAACTAACTAAAGCGGCAACAACATTTAGACACGATGGGGGGGGGGGGGGGGGTCCGAAATTGTTTTAGGCTAAAGGATCACCCCATGCAATATAAATAATACTTTTCAACCTTTAAGTGCAATGGTTTCTCATATTATCCAGCGAGCACAAACTATCATTTCTAGCTACCCGATTACTATCTTCAATTGTTTACCTAAAGCGTACTAATTCAATTCTAAGTTGTACCCTATATATGCCTACCTATCCCATGCTTATGGTCCAGGAGGTATTGGACCGCTATACAGGTGGTTCTCGACTCATCCTAGGCTTCTCAAAATCAAAAGACTAGATACCACATAATTAACAAACTGAACTTCATAAAAGTACAGTTAGCACAAACGGCTCATGTTTACCTCCACAAAAGACCTGCATGAATGTCAAACAAATATCGATTAACAGTTATGGAGAAATGGCATAATTGATAAGTGAATTGCCCTATGAATATGCTCTTCTAGTCGCGAGATTAAGTTGGACAGTCATGAGTTAATGCGCATTGCATTAACTAGTCCTAAAATACGGTTTCTATGTGGAATCGCAGACGACCAGTTACAACTAATCAAATTCAGAACTTATACATGGATAATCAAAGAAGACAAACTTCATTATTTAAGTACTATGGGCAAGATTTCTAAATGATCATGTTTCAGACTATTTTTAAAATGACATAGGAGTTAAGTGATACAAGTTCTTATTTGTGGATCCTATAGCCATTATTCCTAGGTATGAAGTATTAAGAGCATAGTTTGTAGCACGATCAGTTGAACTAATTAAAAATCCCATATGCTTGATACTAAAATGTTGAATCCTAATACATGATACTATATGCATGCTTTTAACCCATTTATGCAGTAAATAAACTACCCCAAGCCCCTCTTAAGACTATATTCCCCATCATCTATTTTTACAAGTTATTACAGATCATATAGAATAGTTACAGGCACAATTATAAAACAACCCAATAATGTATCTGGGCCTTCAAATAGACATAGAACTTCATGCGGGCGGCAGGCCCAAACTCCAGGTGCAAAGGCCACACTGACAGTGTACTTCTGACCTAATACCAAATCTGGCCCAACAAACCAGGCCCAAACATAGAAGCAACTACTTTGTTTATCCATTATTATTAACAACCAACAGGAACGCAAAGAACATAAGTGAAAGCCCACGCAAACTAGTTATTTAGGCGACTTCAAATTTAGGCCAGAACATATGCGCATTGGATCCTTAGTTTTACAACTAACAAAGAACAAGAAACTTTAAATAATATCATAGGATGTGATATTTAAGAGGTGAAAGAGCACATAAACAAGGCAAGGACACCTTTGAAAGCCTATTAGTCTCACAAAATCTTATGAAAGGGTAGGAACATGAAGGGGGTATACAAAACACATAGGTCAGAACAAACAAACGTCTGAAAGGCTTACAAGAATGACAGCTTCACAAAGACAGACCTCCTAGAGTAGTCAGTACTTAATCGCAAAGAACATAACAGACACGAGTCCTTCACAGGAAAGACTTAGCGTGAAAGTTCAAGGCAAACATGGTCATAAACTAATCCTAGGAGGGTAACTAAATACAAGCTCTTACAAGAAAAGCTCTAACATGAAAACCTAAAAATAAAGCATGGTCAAGGACTAATTCTGAGGAGATGGCAAAAAGCAGTTCATACATGAAAGGCTTAGCATGCAAATCTAAGATAAAAAATGTCCAGGAAATAAGTCCGAGAAGATAACAATAGCACTCCTCACGGGGAAGACTTCAGCATGAAAATCTAAGGTAAGACATAATCAAGAACTTAATCCTGAGAACATAACAAGCAGAAGTCCTTACAGGAAAGACTTAACATGAAAATTCAGGGCAAACATGGTCATGATTTAGTCATAACAAATAGAAATCCTTACACAAAGACTTAATATTAACATACATGGATCCTCAAAACAACATTTGACTATGAAATTGCAGCAAATCATACAACAAAAGTACAATATTAGAGTTCACAAATAGCAGGGTTACCTAAGTCATGCTCGTCTATTTTGATAGGAGTTTACACAGTATTGGCACACAGAATAGACGTAATATGAACAAGTAGAGAAGTAAGAATTAAAACTGTAAGAGTCAAGAGCACTAACCAGTTGCAAAGATAAAAGAGCAAAAGAGTAAGAAAATTAGAATTTCAGTAGTGGCTCAGTAGTAGAAATTGAAGGAGGATAGTGAGAACCCCAAGTCCCCGGTGCTTCAGAGTTAACAAGAGCTTCGAAAAGGGCTTCGAAAGGGCTTCGAGAAGTGCTTTCACTAGAGGAGGTAATTAAGAAATACCACGGTGGCCTTGGCTTTCAGCCGGATAAGAACCAAATCGAACACAATAGTTTCAGAGAACCAGAACACAATATAACAATTTGCGAGTGTTCGGGAGTAGTCAATAAAGTATGTTTAGGGGAATTGCGGAAGGGGTTTATAGAGTGTTAGATTCACATAATCAGAAAAAGAGAAAGATCAATCAAACAACAAAATCGAATAAAACTCATGTAAACCTTAATCGAGAAGAAATCGATGGAAATACGCCGGGATATAGAAATATTCTCCCTTTCTGGATTTACAGAGCCACAATCGTGTCCGGATCCATAAGGTTGAAGTCATATCAACCCGATTTAGGAGAATCATACTTTCCATAGATGGATTGGTAACGAATGTTACCATAACTGAGCGAGTGAGCACGAATAAGGTATGTGAGCCTACGTATGGACGCGTAAAAAGGAAAGAACAGAGAAAATCTTCATAGTCTGCTAGGGTTTCATCGTGAGAGATGAAGAGAGTGACTGAGGGTGCCAGAAATGGGAAAATGCGGGTTAGGGGTGGGGTTTGGTCAGATAAATGAGAGGATGGATTGTGAGCCGATAATCTTTGAGATAAATGACTAGGATTAAAAGGGAGCCCCGGGTCGGGGGCATTGGGTGCGAGTCATTTGGTTTTGGGTTTGGGGTGTTTGATTTGGGCCTCAAATGGATTAAAATGATTAAAATGATTAAAATGCTATTTTTCAAATTAACATTTTTCAAATAATAGATTGTAATAGTAAAAATATAAAAATACTATTTTTACCTAAATAGCATAATAAATATAATTATTGAAAAATATTGGCTATTATGGAAAATGATATGCAAATGGTATAAAATGCAAATGCAACCGTATGAAATAATGTAAATATTATGAGATATGCGTAAAAAATATAAATGACTAGTTTGGACAACTAATCACTCAAAAATAATTTTGAGGGAATAATAAATAAATATTTATTAGTTAAAATACATGAATTGATTAAAAATGCTTATAGTGAATAAAATTATTTGTATGCAATTTTCATAATAATTTGATAAAAGTATTATGAAGATAATGAATTGATATTTGAAACATTTCATGAAATAGGCAATAAAATATTTTATATATATTATTAAAAATATATAAAAATACATGGTAAAATATAATAGTTAAGGGGAAAAAGTGAGCGAAACGTTGAGTATCAACAGTTGCCCCTCCTTATCCCAGGAATAATAAAAGAATTGTCGGGTAAATAAATCGAGATGATAATCAATTTTTCCGGATAGATGAGAATGGGGTATGGGATGTTAAAAATATCGGGGCTAGACCTTGGTTCTTGAGCTGCCTACATATCCCTGGTTCACAGGAATCAAGCCATGTGTAGTTCTGGATCCAAAGGCTAATGAGATCGATGGAGTCATTATGGAAAGATTGCATGCTTTAAAAAATGATTTTCTCTGGATAGGGAGGTGTCGTGAATAGTTGGTATCATAGATGGAGAGTATAAATGACAATAATGTGGAATTATCTGTTACAAATGCGTGAGGTGATGTAATTGGGGAACGATTACGGAAAAGAAATGCTCGGCTATTGGTTGGCGGTTGCTTGGAGATATCAAAGGAATGTGAACATCTGAACAGAAACCAGAGCGAGAATTGCTCTTGTTTGAAGAATGGTTACCTTTCGAGTTACCTACAAAGTGTAAAATGCAGCGAATACGGAAGCATATACATAACATTTATAGTATCATTGCTGCGATTGCGGAAATTTAAACATGATACAAATTCCCTTCGGACCATGAAAGTTTTCTTCGGACGATGAGGATGATGTCCTTAGACCACGATGTCCTGGGCCATGAAACGTGTAATAAAGGGGTTCGCATGCCATGAAACGGTGTTCTCGGGCCATGAGGATGGTGCCTTTGGATTATGACGCCTTTGAATAATTATATGCAGCTTTGAGATCCTTAGGCCATGGAATGGTCTCCTTGGGCCATGGAAATGGATCCTTCAGACTATGACGCCTTTGGATAATTTGGGGATAATTCAGCCCATGAAATGCAAAGGTGTGGTGATATTTGACTGTTCGAGAGAGGAAATATGCAGTGATTAGCCATACACAGATGACGAAGGCAGGGTTCAACCTTATGTAGGAATGAAGGAAGGCAATACTTATCCTTGTGTGAGATGGAGGCAAAGCTTAGCCTCATGCAAGTATGAGGGAAGTGCTTAGACCTATACGGGTGATGAGGAATGATGGCAATGCTTAGCCCTTATACAAGTAGAAGCTAATGCTTAGCCTTATGCAAATATAAGGGCGGTGCTTAGCCATATGCAAGTGATTAGGGCAGTGTTTAGCCATATGCAGAGGAAGGTAGTACTTAGCCTTATGCAATAATGGATGCAGATCTTAGCCTCTTGCATGTATGAGGGCAGTGCTTAGCCCTATACAGGTGATGAGGGCAGTGCTTAGCCCTATGTAGATGTGAAGGCAGTGTTTAGTCCCATGCAAGTAATAAAGATAGTGCTTAGACCTATGTAAAATGAAGGCAATGCTTAGCCTTATGCGATGATGGAGGAAGAGCTTAGCCTCGTGCAAGTAATGAGGGGAGTTCTTAGCGCTATGCAAAATTAAGGCAATGCTTAGCTTTATACAATTATAGAGGCAAATCTTAGCCCATGCAAGTAAGCAGTGCTTAGCCCTATAAAGATAATAAGGGCACTGCTTAGCCCTATACAATGATGGAGACAGAGCTTAGCCTCATGTAAATGTGAGAAAGGGAAAGAAATTCTTAGCTTGACACATTTAGGCTTGGTAGCACTTATCTATGTGAAGATAACGGTCTTGTCGTATATCCCTTGCAGATACTTTTGATAGTGTTGTGTCTGTAATACATTCATTCAAAGTAAAAGTCATAAGTTTGGGGGGGAGGTTGGTTCTTTCTTTGATTCCTTGTTCTATCCTTACTTCTAACTTTGTTTTCCGAGCTTGACACTTTTGTGCTTTGAGCTAGCCTTGGGTAGCATTTGGCTATTACAAAATGTTAAGTTTTGAAAATATGCATTTTTTAATTGATCAGTCATAAAGAATGCAATTATTAAATCATGGATAATGCATAAAAATAGATAGTTTTTGTCGAATCATGGATTGTGACACATTTGAGACATCACAACGTCCTTGTCCTGAATGGAATTTTGAGGGCTCACTCAAAATTCTACCCTAGTTCTAACGGATACTTCCGACAATATTCATTCGGCGACCCTTGGTGCGACAATATGGAATCTGATGAAGCTCAAAATCTTGCCTCTATTTCTGACCACTGAGGGAAATGGAAATTTTATTATAGTGTGACCGAACCAACAGGGCTACCTACATATCACCTCTTAAATGGAAATCAGATCAAGCTTAGTTCATGTTACATCAAGAAGAAAATGTGAATGCAATCTCAGACATTGTATCTTTTGACGGCGTCTGAATTGATAGGTTTTGGCCATATCTCTCCATCCATTTCTGCTAGTATGAGTGCTCCTCTTATCAATACTCGATGAACCATGTAAGGACCTTGCTAGTTAGGTGAGAATGTACCCTTTGCTTCATCCTGATGTGGGAAAATTGGTTTCAGAACCAGTTGCCCCGATATGAGCTTTCTTGGTCTAACCTTCTTATTTAAAGCCCTTGCCATTCTATTCCGGTAAAGTTGGTCATGGCACACTGCATTCATCCTTTCCCATCGACGAGGGCCAACTGACCAAATAGACTCTGTATCCATTCTGCATCACTAAGCTCGGTTTCTTGTATGATCCACAGAGAAGGAATTTCTACCTCTGCGGGTATAACAGCTTCAGTGCCATAACCAATAAATAAGGAGTTTCCCAGTTTATGTTCGGACCGTAGTGTGGTATCCAACCAAAGAAATTGGTAGCTTCTCGTTCCACTGTTTTTAATTGTCCACCATCTTTCTTAGTATCTTCTTAATATTCTTGTTGGTGGCTTTAACGGCTCCATTCATTTGTGGTCTATATGCAGTGGAATTTCGGTGTTTGATCTTGAATGTATTGCACATGGCTTGCACCAGATAATTGTTGAGGTTAGCGGCATTATCAGTGATAATTGACTCAGGCACCCTGAAATGAAAGATAATACGGTCACGAACAAAATCTGCTACGACCTTCTTTGTCATGGCTTTGTAGGATGCAACTTCAACCCATTTGGTGATGTAATCAATGGCTACCAAGATAAATATATGTTCATTGGAGGCGGCAGGCTCGATTGGCCAATGAAATCCATGCCCCATGCGGTAAAAGTCCAAGGCGAGCTCGTCACATTGAGTTTATTGGGTAGAACTCGTATCATGTCAGCATGTACCTGACACTGGTGGCATTTCTGCACATACTTGATGTAATTTGTCTCCATATTCATCCAGAAGTATCCCGCCCTCAATATCTTCTTGGCTAAAATGAACCCGTTCATGTGATGTCCACATGTCCCGACATATATCTCTTCGAGCAGTCTGGATGCTTCCTTGGCATCAACACATCTTAGCAATCCTAACTCAGGGGTTCTTCTGTACAAATTCCACCACTCTAGAAGAAGTGATTAGTTAACCTTCGTAATGTGCACTTTTGAGTGTGTGTAGCATTTTGCTGATACTCTCCTTTTTCCAGATACTCCCTGATATCATGAAATGATGGATTCTCATCAAATTTCTCTTCAACATAAGCACAATAGGAAGGCTGAATGTGGGTATCTATTGGGATGGGGTCGATATAATTCTTATCTAGATGTTGTATCATGGAAGATAGGGTGGCAAATGTGTCCGCGGGGGAACATGCTTGAATTCTATCTTGATGAATCTCTTGATCAATTCATGCACACAGTGTAAGTATGGAAGTATCTTGGTATTCTTGGTGGCCCACTCTCAGAGTACCTGATGTAACTCAAATCTGAGTCTCAAATTACCAATAATTCCTGGATGTTTATGTCGATGGCCAACCTAAGTCCCAAAATGCTAGCCTCATATTCTGCCATATTATTGCTGCACGGGAACTTGAACCTGAGCTTGGCAAATACTGGATAGTGTTGGCCGGTTTTCGATACTAAGACATCTACAATGCCCACTCCCTTGAAGTTTGGGGCTCCATCGAAGAACATTATCCAACCATCATAATCTTCGGCGATATCTTCCCCTATGAAAGATACTTCCATGTCGGGAAAATACATCTTCAATGGTTCGTATTCTCCACCCATAGGGTTTTCTAACAAATGATCGGCCAATGCTTGCCCTTGGACTGCCTTCTGAGCTACATAGACGATGTCAAATTTGCTTAGCAATATTTTCCACTTCACCAACTTGCTAGTAGGAATTGGCATTTGAATAATATACTTTAAGCGGTCTATTCTCGATTTGAGGTGTGCGGTGTGTGCGCAAAACTAATGCCTAACTTCTGGGATATCCATGTCAGGGCACAACAAGTATGCTCTAATAAAGAATACCAAGCTTCGTAAGGCGTGAACCTTTTACTCAGATAGTATATGGCTTGCTCTTTCCTCCCGGTCTCATCATGTTGTCCCAAGACGCATCCAAATGCTCTGTCCAACAGACATGTACAACAGTAGAAGTCTCCCGGGCTTGGATAGGACTAGGACAAGGGGTTTGGGCAGATACTCCTTGATTTTATCGAAGGCCTTTTGACATTCCTCAATCCAACTTGTTGTAGAATCCTTTCCTAGCATCTTAAAGATTTGTTCACATATAACTATCGACTGTGTTATGAAACGACTGATGTAATTGAGACAGCCCAAGAAGCTCAATACATCTTTCTTGTTCCTTGGCGGAGGCAAGTCCTAGATAGATTATATCTTTGACGGGTCTAACTCAATCCTTCAGTGGCTGACAATGAAACCCAGTAGCTTCCCGGCAGGGACCCCAAAGGCACATTTTGCAAGGTTCAGCGTCAAGTTGTATCTCTGCAGGCGACCGAAGAACTTTCTCTGATCTGCTATGTTATCTAGGCTCTTCTTAGATTTGATGATGACGTTATCCACATAAACCTCGATCTCCTTTTGTATCATGTCATAAAAGATGGTAGTCATGGACCTCATGTAAGTAGCCCCGACATTCTTTAAGCCAAACAACATCATTTTATAGCAATATACACCCCATGGAATGATGACGGCTTTTTTCTCCGCATCTTCTTCATCCATCCAGATCTGCTGGTATCCAGCAAAACAAACAACAAAGGGCTGAAGCTCATGGTTGGCGCAATTATTGATCAAGATATATATGTTTGACAGTGAAAAATCATCCTTGGGACTTACTCTGTTCAGATCTCTATTGTCAACACATACTTTGACCGTCCTATCTTTCTTCGGTACATGTACGATATTGGCTAACCAAGTCGTATACTCGACCACCTGAAGGACCTTGGTATTGATTTGCTTAGTAACCTCCTCTTTTATTTTCAAACTCATGCGTGGCTTACATTTCCTGAGTTACTGCTTCACTGGTGGATACATTCGGTTGGTAGGTAGTTTATGGGCTACTATGGATGTGCTGAGCCATGTCATATCATTATATGACCAGGCAAAGATGTCTTTATATTCTTTCAAAAATCTGATATATTATTCATTGTCGGATGGTGATAGATGGATACTAATAGGGTCTTTTTGACTATTTCGGAATTTCCCAAATTAACTCTCTCAATTTCCTCTAAGTTGGACTTTGGTTTGTTCTCAAAATCCTCTGCTTACCTGACGGTTTCCTCAGGTATAATATCATTTTTTCATTCTTCTGAATCACTCTCATCGTGTTGTGTTATCTCATTATATGTCACAGTTTTAACTCAATAAGATAGGAAATAGTTATGCTGAAAAGAATGTAGAGATATGAATGTAGAACACATCTGGTGCATTCTCTGTGTTTAACCTAAATCTGTCCATAAAATCGGTCCCCATACTCACCCAATTAGACCATTGCTCCAGGTTTTGACTGATGTACCATGACAAAGCATCTCATGTGAGACTTCACATGAACAACTTCATGCGGATTTGCTCATTTTTACCTACACCCACGAGCATGTTTCAATAAGTCCTCAAGCACACTTTGGGATCACCAATGCCATCAAACATTTTACACTTTGGGGGTTTGTAACCTTCTGGCACTTCTACATTTGGTTGAATGCACAAGTCTTCATAATTCAAGCTTTCAACACTTTTTCCTCCTTCGACACTCTTGACCCTTCTAGAAAACTTCTTTAACTCTTCAGTTATGTTCTTGATGAGTATGTCCTTTTTAGTAGGTTTGGGTGTGTATAAGGTTTGTTGTGGTGTGTATGGTAGAGTGTCCATGTATATATTCTTTGGTGGGTACCAGGGACTTGGGGGTATGGATGATCATTGATGGATGCCCGGGGGTAGATCATGGGTAGGTTGTTGTATATTTTGAGGAGTGGGATAAGTGGCGGTTTGAGGGTATTGAGTTGTGTTGTGATAGTGTTGTTGCGGAACCTATAGTGGTGGAGGGTTCAGGTTTTGCGAGAGTGTGGTATTGTGGTACTGTTTAGTGGTAGGGGGATTTTGTGGAGCTTGAGGTTGCGTATTTTGAGGTTGAGTATTCCGAGGTTATGGAGGATTTTGAGTAGTAGCATTTTGGTGATTGATATTAGGGACGTTTAAGGTGAGGGGTAGTTGGCGAGGTTGCAGACCTGCTCGAGTTCGCCTTGCAATTAAAAAATCTTTTGCTCTAAGCACAGAACCAACTCGTTTTGCCCCTGTGTACTTCTCCCATATGATGTTTCTACGTTCTCTACCAAAGGAGTATTGTCTTTTCCGTCGCCACTAAAGTTATCCATCTTCCCTTTACTTTGCTTTTGATGATGCTAGGAGGGGGAGGAGGCGTAGGACCTCTAGATTTGGTGTGGTATGTGTATGTTTCCAGAGTGCACGAGCCAGCCTTTGAGAATAGAAATAATCAAAAGAAAGAAAAACAAAAGGTAGACAAGTCAGTAAGCTAAAAAACTAAAGATCATTGCGGTATTTAAACACATAAAGCATTGAATAACTGGCATCCTAGTTTGGGAACGTTGTGTCCGAGGTAGGCCTAAGCGATAAGTAAACTTGGAGAAATATTTGCCAATATTGTTTCATCCCATTACATGAAATACATTAAATCATTATATCACTATAACAAAATAATAAAATAGAGTCACTAGTGAAACAAATACTTATTAAAGCAATTCTTAACGAAATCAAACTATAAAATATTAAAGAAAAATCTCCTATTCTACTTGATCTCGGATGGCCCTCCTCCATCACTTTTTTCTTCATTCCATAGATCATGTACCGGAAGTCACGCAAGTCAAGCAACAAGTAGGCCATTGCTTGTTTTACCCCTTCATCATAACTCATACCCTGGTAGTCCAGAGTCTTTTCCTCATTTTTCCCTCAAACTTTATCAATCCCTGCTCCAAATACTCCAACCTCTCCGTCGCTTTATTTTCTATCTCTCTCTATTCTTTTATCGCTTCCATATATGTCTTGTGTTGCTCCATGTGCTTGGCTTCAGATGCGAAGACCCTTTTGTGCAACCTTTTGTACTTCACCTGAGCTTTAGCCTCTTCATCTATAATCCTTCCCTTTAGATTGATGCATGTTTTGACATCCCCGGTTATGTCATCTTCTATCCATGAAAGGTAATAATACATGTGTCCAACATGATACCTATCGGGCTCTATGATCTCCTCTTCCACAATGATTTTCTGATCCCACATATGCTGAAATTCAAACTTAAAAGCGATGACGTCCCCCTTTTTGGAGCGGATTATGAACTACTTGCTTGTAAGCCATTAGATCATCCAGTGTACCTATTCATCGGTCAGATTGCTAAGGAGGTGTACCCATCCTTGAGCATTTGTGGGCCTTGCAAACCTTTCAGGAGGAAAAGGTCATCTTATTTGGATGGTGGCTGGCAATATAGTCATTCATCATCCTACGAAGGAATTCCTAACAGTAGTCACCCTTTTAGAGGTTCTCTATCAACCATATTTGCAACAGAAGGTTGCTCCCCTCAAAGTAGCCTTCCCCATGCTTGCATCGGTCCAATGTTCGATACTTTTCTGCCAGTATCATAGGGACAATAGTGTAAGTGTATCTCCTGATTCTCTCCATCATGGCTCTGGCAACCATGGCTAGCCGAGTATGAGTTTTTCCTCCTTACATCGTGAAGATCAGCAGCCCCAAGAAACTTACAATGAAAATATAAACCCGACGATGAATCCACCCAACATAGTGATGGCCAATTCTTAATGATACAACCGGTATTATTTGCTATGTCCATACCATTCATACAGAAAGTCGAGAGAATTGAAGACTTCTTCAGGCAACCTAGTTCATCATTCTTCTTGATCCCACACATATTTTGTAAACCGCAAGGTGTACGAGTTTTCTATACCAACAAACCTGGACTATCCAAGAAGAGTATAGCTAAACCTCCAATTTCCTCCAAGAGCGGGGTCATCTCTAAGTTTCCAAATCAAAAGAAGGCTCTTTTCTTATCCCAAAATATAGTAGCAACCTTGATCAATTCCCTGCTCGGCCGAATGTCCATCGGGGATGGGAAGTTATCCATTATCCTTCTCACATGATTCCGATCACACTGAGGGAGGTCGTTCCACCAATCAATCAAGTTGGGTGGGATGTTCTGGACCATAACGAACCTAGGAATGTCGTGCTTCATTTTTTGTATTGAAGAAAAGAGTTAGCCCTACCCCCTCCTAATTTTATTAGTTAAGCGACAATAGTCAACATGTTGCCATATTTTCTCCAAGTAATACACATAGTATGAATGTATCTCTCAGGGATCCCTTTGGACTTTGGACAAGGTTTATCTAAACGGATTTAATACGCCATGGGTATTTAATGCATCCTAGGTTTAACATGATGCATGTAAAGTTTTCATAATAGTGGATTTCTAAGGGATCTAAACCACTACTCTCAAGCGGACAACTTGAGAGGGAAAGGAACGGGACTGTCGACTACATTGTTGATTGACTAGTCTATCACTAATAAGCCTTTCCGATTTAAAAAGGGGTATTTTCAGAAAGTACAAACACTCATCAAATGCCGCTATGTTGATAATAGGCACGAGTGAAATATGATGTTGAAAGCATGCTTATGCAAAAAGCGATAACATAAAGTCAAATAATTTTGCATGGTAAAAAACACATAAAGACGGTATTTGATAATGCGATAAAAACGAGTAAGGAGGAAAAGGAAAAGAAAAGACAAGGGAAATAGTTAGCATGGTTCACAAAATGCAAAAGCATGATTAAATCAATAAAGCAAATAAAGGATAGCGGAAAGGGAGGTACATGAAAAAAATCAAATAAAGTAATTCAATAAACAATTTCACACAGGCAAAACTTTGTTATGGTAGAAACCTAAGTACATCCCCAGCAGAGTTGCCATGCTGTCAAGCTCTGTTTTCTCACGAGAACAAGTTTTGACCCGAGAAAAATCTTTTAAACGGGTATCAAAAGAGAAGAATCACCGCCTAATAATTTTTTAAGGTGTGTTAGGTCACCTATTTGCAAATAACTTTGTTTTCACTAGTCTGTGTTACCAAGATCGGGTAAGGGATCAAATTACTTAAAGAGAAGGTGTTAGGTACTCTTCGAGGTCCACAACTGTAGTTCCCGGCCGAATTATAAACTATGTGGGATTAATCGAATTGTAAATAATTATTCTAGGTGAGCATGAAAATTAATCCATTATTAAATTAAGGGAACAAAAGAGTGTAAGTAAATGATTAGTTACTCTAGGTGGAATAGGATGAAGTAATTAATCGAGTGAAATAATACACAAGTAATGTAAAGGAAATAATTTGAAAGAATATAATTCACTCATTAATAAACTAATGGGTACAACTCTTTTAGCTACAAGATGTAAAACCTAGATAAACCTAAATTCCTCAACTAAAGGTACAAGGAACAATTAGACGCAATTTGGTGGGGGGGGGGGGGGTCCTTATTTTTTACCATAAAGGATCACCATGTGCAACATAAATAATACTTCCCAACCTTTAAGTGCAATGGTTGCTTATATTATCCATCGCACTCAGACTATCATCTCCAGCTACCCGATTACTATCTTTAAGTTGTTTACCTAAAGCGCACTAATTCAATTCTAAGTTGTACCCTATATATGCCTACCCGGCCCATGCCTATGGTCCATGAGGTATTGGACCGCAACATGTATGGTTCTAGACTCATCCTAGGCTGCTCAAAATTAAAACATTATGCGCCACATAATTTTAAAAAATAGGACTTCACAAAAAGTACAGTTGTGCAAAGGGCTCCTGTTTACCTCCACAATAGACCCGCATGAATGTCAAACAAATATCGATTAACAGTTATAGAGAAGCGGCAGAATTGTTAATCGAATTGCACTATGAACATGCTCTTCTAGTCGCGAGATTAAGTCAGGTAGTCATGAGCTAGTGCTCATTGAATTAATTAGTCCTAAAATATGGTTTCTATGTGGAATCGCATACGATCAGTTGTAATTAATCAAATTCAGGATTTATACACGGATAATCAGATAAGGCAGACTTCACTATTTAAGTCCTATGGGCAAGATTTCTAAATGATCATGTTTCAGACTGTTTTCAAAGTGACACAACAATTAAGTGATACAAGTTCTGGTTTATGGCTCCTATAGCCATGATTTCTATGCGTGAAGTATTAGGAGCATAGTTGGCACCACGAGCAGTTGAACTAATTAATAAAATCCTATAGGCATGATGCTAAAATGTTGAATCCTAATACATGATTTCTAAGTGTAGCTGCAAAGAGTCAATGAGTGAACGCAAAATAGGTCCTATAGGCATGTTTTCTAAACAATAGCGTAAATCCCGTAGGCAATGTTTAGTTGCCAATTGTTTGAGGTCCTAAATCATGATTTTTAAGTGAGGAAGTCAAAATTGAAAATCCTATAGGCATGGTATCGATTAACAGTTCATACGCAGAAGTAAAGCATGATGGAAAAATAACAGGTAAGATTATTTGATCCTATAGGCAAGCTTTCAACAATTAAACTACCTCGAGCCCCGCTTAAAACTATTTTCCCCATCATCTATTTTTAAAAGTTATTATAGATCAAATAGACTAGTTACTAGAGATAGCACCAACTCTTTCCA